>VVHJ01026571.1:25223-42032 GCA_015107715.1 Tylochromis polylepis
GGATGCGGGTGTTTGTATCTCCTGGATGACATAGATTTAGTGTGTGATTGTGTGTATGTGTCTGCGTGTTTAAGTGTGCTAGTCAGTGAGTGAGTTTGTGCATCCATAAGTTATTAAAGAAGAATGTGGTGGCTGCAATGAAGAAAAGCGAGCTTATCACCATTCTATAGTTTCCCCTGTGCACTGCAAAATTTTGTGCTACTGAGAACAGACGTCCTGATTGAACAGACCAGATCAGCAGCTCAGAATTTTAGTGGCCCATGTACATTTTTATTGGCCTGCAAAAACAAAGCTTTTATTTTCATATTTGTAAATATTCATAGAATGTCATGAATATAAATATTTTATATTTTTTCACTTTAAATCTGACAAAATAATGCTCCAAAAGCCCTGAAATAAGGATGGTGTAGTACACCCCATGCCCCCCTTTAGACTCACCCCTGCTTGCTGCAGCTATCACTGCCGTCGGCCTTCAGCAAGCTGCCCGATTTAAACATCGTATCAGACCAAGTTAACAGTTCATCTGCATATTTTAATGTAGCTTTACTTCTGTAGCTTTACTGTGTAGCTTTTTCCTCAGTGTAAAACAAACGGCGGTAGATGGGCGCAGCTACAAAGTTCTCTTTTCTTAACAATTGTATGTTTTGATCAGATGGTCTGATGAAGGACTCCCGCCATCTTTTTTCAATCCAGGGTTTTACTGGTGATCACAGTAACAGGTGCTGCTGTTTTGAAGGCTAGAAAAACACTTTCCTTCACTCCACCTGAGCTCACCGTCTCATTAACGGCTCAGTCTCTTTGCTCTTCGAAGTGTGTGTAGATTCTGGCTCAACATTAAACTATGAGATCATCATCACTGTCGCTGCTGCTGCCTTTTTTGTTTTAAAACTAGGGCTGTGTGGGTTAATGTTGGAATACTTTTTATCGACACACATACTCCTAAATGAATTTCTATTGCAGGTCTATTTTAAGTTACAAATGTGGGTGAAATGCTCGTGTTTACGTGGTGATGACTGAGTGACAAAAGCCACGCATTAAACGAAGCGTTCAAGCAAAATCATTGAGTTGTTCGTGTTACTCGATGAATCGCTGCAGCCTTAGTTTTAATATCTTTTAATTTGGTAAAAATTTTATTACAACTTGCCTGATCAGACATTGATGAATGTGTTTATTGAGATTTGTGATGTTAACAAGACTATGAGTCAGCTTCTTTCAAAAAGTTAGGTTTTTATTGGAACACCTGTACCGATTTTTCTAAATCTAGCCTCCGACATACACCCTCCATACCTAAAAAAGACAAACTAATGCTGACATTTTCCTTTCTCTCCAAAACTGGTTGCAAAAATTAAACAGGGAGTCAACAGGAGCTCATGATGGCATTTCTCTGAAACAAATGGCTCCAGTTCAAAAATTATACACCTCTGGGCTTTGAGGAAGGGCTTGTGTGAAAAAAGGCAAGCGTGGCTACATTTTGAGGGTAAAATGATGGCTGTAATGTGAAAATTGTGGTTACAGCTGGAGTTTAAAGAGATATTTTTCAGTCGAGGTTTTCTGCCTGTCTCCCTCTAGCTCTCCATTACACATGAATGGGGAGGGATTTGAGAGATTTTTTATTGTGACATTTTTGAAAATAACTGCAAAACCATAGAAGGTACACCAAATCGACCAAGACCAGTTGTCTTGGTCAATTTGGTGTGACAACAGTGCCTGTCAGGCAAACAGTTTGGGAGAAACTTGGCCCAAAGGAAGAAGAGTCATAGCAAAATGTGAGAAAGGCTGGTCTCTCCATTCAAAGTCAATGTGACTCTACCAACAGAAAAAGTGGACTATTTCAGGAACTGTACAAAATTTCAAAAATCTGAATAGAAGCACGCAGCGCCCAAACAAGCTGCTTGTCCCACTGAGGGCAGCAGCCACACTATGATGAACAATAATAATAATAATAATCATAATAATCATCATCATCATCATCAAAATGACTGAGCACAATAACATATACTGGGACCATCCCATTAATAAAAATAAAAACTGATTAGATTAACATGTATAACAGTATAATGACTCTGCTGTGTTCCTTGAGAAAACTCACTCTTAAACTGAGGGACTGAAGGGACATATTTTGAACTGAGCTTTTTTTTTTAAATAAAAAAAAAAGTATTTAAATTGTTAAGAATATGTTGCATTCAGCCAGCCTTCCTTTTTCAGTGACACCATTCAACCAACAAGTGTCAACTTTATTTCATCCTCTGGGACTGGGAGGCGTTGCATAGCAAGCGACAGGAGGAGAACACTGGGGACTTGAGGCACCGGGTAAGCCATCCCCAAGCGAAGAAAGGGTCTATTCATACACATGGGCCTTGGCCCATATAATCTCTGAACAGGAAAGCTTTGTTGCATTAAACACTGTGATATAACTTCAGCTTTTAAGTAGATGACAAATGCCTTAATATTTAGAATTAAGCATGTTTATAATAAAAAAAAATAATGCGACATCTTGTTCCACTCCTGTTTCAGTCCAATTTGCATTAAAACTATGTGACAGACAGCTGTCATACAGTGTTTCAATTTCACACAAGTAAATATTTAGCAGGTTAATCAAACAGAAGTCATGCTCCCTCTTTACAGACATTTTTTCTCTTTAACACCCCGTTTTCGTGACATAGCACAAAAACTAAAACCCACTGAGAGGTTTCCACATGAAGACAGCACATGGATTATTTCTGCTAAATATGCAACTTTATACCCATTTAAAACAGGATTAAATGTTACACAATTCAAATTGACAACAACACTTCTGTTGAATTAGGACACCTTTATCTCAACAGCACATCTTGAGATAAGCTGTCTGTGGCACACCATCATTTTTACCATATTAAAAGTAATAATATAAGGAAGGGAAGGGCAAGAATAGACAACATCCTACATCCTGATAGCTCCAAAGTCCAATCACACCATCTGTTTTTTTTACAAATTAAGAACGCAGGAATTTACTACAGCTAACCTAAAGAATATATGCTGTAGCACTGCTCAAAGACTATTAAGGCACAACAAAACCTACCTGACTGAAATATTACAGCCTTTACTGACGTCCGGAGGTTTTCTTAATGACTCACTGACAGAGGGTTAATAAACAGTGCAGATATATGGCGGTACATCTGGAACATGTCAGTTTATCTGACTGCCATAACTCATTAACCCTCAGAAGGGCATCTACTGATAGGGCCTTTAAAAACAGTACCATCTTGTCTTATAAGGTAAACAGATTATTAACTAAGTAAAATTGAACAATACAGATCCATTATAAACATACAGTGGCTGAAGTGTGGCAAAGGTTGGAGATCAAGTAAAATATGACTTCCTGTTCATGGTTTCAGTAACTTTGTTATGACCGCAAAACTGTGAAAAGACTGCCTGTGACGCATTGCGAGTGAAACTTAAGCAAAGCTAATGTTATGAATTTATGTTTGCAGCTAAACGCTGAAACGCTTTAATTTTATTTGAACAGAAATATTAGCACCATCTTCAACGTATAACATAACTAGACATCATTTTTGACGAATCGTATTTCAGGGCCAGGATAAAGGCAAGAATTTTAAAATCCTATTAAGTCACTTTTCCGAAACAGAGAAAGCCCGTTACCTGCCTTATTTTCACTTGACACGGCGGATACTAGCATGACGGGCTAGCCAACTAGCTATAGCAGCGGTAAACCCTGTGGCTAAGTTTAAAGGAAACTTCGTCTCAGATACTTCAAACAAGTACGACATACCTTGTGTTTGATTTCCAGACAAAGAAGCCGACAGGCAGCTGCTCACCAAGAGCTGGAGAACAATAACCAGAAAAAGATCGCAAACAATTCTTCCGCTTCGCCACATACTTCCGCACGTCGCCATGTTGGTGCGCGAGTGAAGGGGCGTGGCTTAGTGCGGACGTATGCTGTCTGTTGGCGGTGTGAGTGTACGAGTCACTTGTGAGCAGTGAATATGTTATGTCACCCTGTAACTTATAACCATAACAAATTTAGCCCATTCCAGTGATAATTAAAGCGTCAACTCCTTATTCGAATTTCTCCTTAAATTTGCTGCTATTAGTAAGAGTTCACATACTTTCTCCATTCACTGATAATGGGTCATTTGCCTCAATAAATATAGGTCAGAATGTAGTAATTGCGTCATTTTTTTAACTGAGTCTTCTTATCTATATTTAGAATTATATATGTAACACTTAAGGTCATAATTATGCTATTTAAAAACAACAACAAAAAAACCCTTTTTGGCCTCTTTATTGGGTATGCCTTGCTTGTACTGGGCTTGGCTCTCCTTTTGCCTCCAGAGCTGCTTTATTTCTTTCTTCAGAACTTACTGACATACGGGGCCGGCTATACGCTGGAGCAAATCTCTGTCGTCAAAATCATAGTGATTCATGAGATAATTAACAACCAAAAAATACAACTATATTTGTACAGTCATTGGGGGACAAGTCCATTGTTCTTCTCACAGTTTCAGTCTGGTAGAGAAGTGTTTCTTTCTGTAAGCCTGTCTGCTGCATAGAGCTTACTGGAGGACCTGTGTCTGTCAGACCCCGACACAAAGCCCCGCCCCAGCCTTCAACTTTGCACTCAACAGTTTTCTCGTTTCATATACTGATGTAATCACAGCGATTTTAGTAAAGTTTATTCACTTTCCACCCCACCTTCCAGCAGTTCACAAAGGAAAAGTTAATGCTGTGAGATGCGTCCTTTTTTCCAAGCTTTTAAAAAGTGTGGTGCTGCTCCTGCAACAGCAGCGAGCATGTCTATTCCTATGGCATCAACAGGCACTGCTTCTCCTGTACCTCTGCCAACAATTGCTGCCCCAAAGCAACCCGCTCAGCTACCCAGTGACTTAAATGGCAATACACCATCCCAGCCAATACTGAGTAGTTACCCCAAATGTGTATTTGGTGGTACAACATTAAGCTCACTCAATCTTGCCTGGTACCACACACGACCGTGGCTGGAGTACTCTGTTGTGCAGGATGCATGCTTCTGTTTCCCCTGTCGGAAATAGGGCAGCACTGTTAATGAGAGGGATGTAGTTTTTACCTTAACTGGTTTAAACAACTGGAAAGCAGCACTTGATCGAGACAAGGGGCTACAGAGGCATGTGTCCAGCCACAACCATGTGCATGCTTATACCATCTGGACTGAGCATAAAAGCAGAGAGGCCACAGGGGCGACTGTGGATTCAATGTTGGTTGCCAGTGTTATGATGGGGCTTCTGTGATGAGTGGGGTTAGAGGTGGTGTAAATGCTCTGCTCCAAAAGAGGCTTGACAGATATGCCCCATACATCCACTGCTACAACCACCAACTGCACTTAGTGGTTGTGCATGCCATGCAGAGTGAGCCTTGTGCAAAAAAATTTTTTAGTCTATCTAGTTCACTCTACAACTTTTTTCACCACCGCTATGTGCTCAATAAACATGATGCACCTTGTCTAAAAAGGCTGCTTGAGATCAGATGGACAAGCCACTATGAGGTGACAAGGTGCACTGTGGAAAATCAAGAACAAATCCTTAGTATCCTGTCTGAGATGACAGTGGATGATGATGCTGCAGCTGACCTGTGCACCAAGACATTAGGCATCCACCCATCCATCCATCCATCTTCTTCCGCTTATCCGGGGCCAGGTCGCGGGGGCAGCAGCCTAAGCAAAAAGACATTAGGCATGCAATGCCAAATTAAGTGGCATCACTTCTTTGAGATTGGAAAGTTCCTAGTGCGGGTGCTTGGTGTCTTAAAACCAGCAAATGCTATTCTACAGTCTCAGTCAGTTGATCTATGCAGTGCTTCTGAGGTTGTTAGTGCATAGATCAACTCCTTAAAAAACATCCATGAGGATGACTGCTGGGGATTGTCATCTCCTGCTGAGGATGAGTCACATCCAACAAAAGAGAGGAGAACAATGAGCAAACACCTGGGTCAAAGTGTTGTGCTCTCAACTTTGGGCCATACAGACTCTGGTGACCCTACCATTTCTCCCCATCAGTCTCTGAAAAGATCCCTGCTCAACATCCTTGACAGGGCCATTTCAGAAATGGAAACTAGATTTTCACACAAGAATATTGACCTGATGAGGGCCATATCTAGTCTTGCACCCAAATCTAGCACATTTCTAGATCCCAACCTGTTGCGTTGTAAGTCTGAAAAATGAAGTTCTTGTGGCAAAACAGATGCTGCTCAAAAAATGTTCAAAGGAAACAGACCTGTCCACTGTGTGTAAAATCCTGCAGGAATACAAGGAAGCCTTTCCTGAGTTGCATAAATTGTATGTAACAGCCCTGGTAACTGGTGTGTCTTCAGCATCGTGTGAGAGCTCCTTCTCCACTTTGTCACGGGTCCTAACCCCCATCGTCATTCTGTTCTAAATCTGTTGTGTTCTACAAATTAGTTTGAGAATTGTAGGAAAAGACATGGTGAATTGTGTTTTTTTTTTCTTACTATACCAACCCTTTTTAGTTTTGTAAATATTGGCAACAGTGAGAAGTGTTATTGTTGGGCTCAAATATATTTGATATAGGCCAACCAACTAAGCTAAATGTCATGTTTTTAGTTGTTATAATCTGATGAGGAATATTTTATTTTATTTTTCAGTTTTCCCCCTGAGGGATTGCCACCTTAACGTGGTCAGGGGGTTTGCGTGCCTCAGTGATCCTAAGAGCTAGACCAGCAGAAGCTTAGCCTTCAGGTGGGACACCCAAGTTGGACAGGTCTTAGGGTAGAGGCCTGACAAAGTGCAGTCCAATTACGTGACAAAAACAGTTATCCAGAGCACCCCACCCCTTTCCTGCCTCCACTGCCACCATATACCCCCTTTACATTTCTGTCTGCCCCCTCATATATGCCTGTCTAGAACCGGCCCAGATGACACCTGGTTGAAGTGCCCATCAGAAGATGGGCACACTTTGGTCATAGTGTTTAAATGATAACCAGTTGATACAAAGGGGTCAAAGTTGATACAAGGCATGCTGGAGCCATGCTGTCCTGCTGCTTACATGAAATTCCAATCATACCATTCAAATGTTGCAACAGGAATCAACTCATTCTTCAGCATTCATTTTTCCTCTCTTCCTTTGTCTGATTCTGTGTGCAATGTAGCCTCGGGTTCCTGTTCTTAGCCAACAGGAGTGGCATCTGAGGTGGTCTTCCACTGCTGCTGTAGCATGTTGAGAGTTCAAAAATGGTCTTCTGCATACCCTGGCTGTGAGGAGTTGTTATTTGAGATACTGCTGCCTTGCTATCAGCTCGAAGCGGTCTGGTCCTTCTCTTCTAACATCAACAGGACATTTTCACCCAGAGAACTGTCGCTCACTGGATTATTTTAAGGGAAAATCCCAGATCAGCAGTTTATAAGAAAATGGTCAAACCAACCATAACACATTCAAACTCACCTGAATCACCTTGACATTTCTGATGCTTGATGGGAACTTCAGCAGGTCATCTTGATCAAGGATCAAGGATACATGCCTAAATATGTAGAGTTGCTGCCATATGTTTGGCTAGCCTTAACCAGTTGAATAGTTTTATCTAATGACCAGCTGTGAGCGCATGTTCAAATAATTTGATGTGAGAGTAGTCAGAAGGTTGATGTAGAAGAGGTTAGTTTATGAAGTGGAGATTTACAGAGAACTAGACATTTATCAATAACAAGGAGTCATGTGACAATCTGCTCCTATCAAAATCATCTTCAGCTGTAAAAATAAATTACCCACCTGTCTGTTCTAGAGTGTTTTCACAGAATTTTAAATAATGTGGGTAGACATCACACCAGACAGGTCACGTGACAAAAGACAGGAGAACAAATACGCTCAGAAACCGGTTCAAGATGTTCTTTATTTAGTTCAGGGAATGACAATACTGCCAAGTACACTAAGCTTGATTCCCATAATCATTTGTGGAAGACTACAATTTCCTGGCCATCATCCTTCTTCAAAAGAAGCACTCTAGCTCTCACCCAAGAGAAGTTCGGCTGTGTGCGTGATGGGTTGCATCCTGTTTGCTCGACCAGGAAGAATTGACAAGTCTTTTCCCTTCCTAAGACTTCAGGTGCATTAAACTATGTAAGACCATCAATAAAATAACATTATTTTTGCTATTTGTAACAAAAGACATGATTCACACCAAATGCACAAACACAAAAAGACAAGTGAGACAAAAACACAGAATGTACACGTTGGGTTGTAGTGTCTCTTTGAGTTACTCACAGCTGCTTACGCCAGGGACAGCTAACCATTCCCATTGTACAGTATATCAAAACAGATACTAGGGCTCTCCAGTGCCAACGTGCTTAAATAAAAATGAATTCATCACTACACTTTTTGAGTGAGGAGCGCTTGCTGGTGCTATTCAACAGCACCATCTGGTGGCCAAACTACTTAACTGCTGACTAACTGTGTTGAGCCCTTTTTGCATTTCGGGCTGATTTGTTTTGATTCCCTTTTCACTGCATTGGAAAGCAGAGACACAAATTAAAGCATTATGCACGAATGTTCTGAAATGAACACAAAAAAAAGTGAGGCCAACTTGAATGTACTCAAGGCTTTTTTCCCTTGCAAGCTACACAATTCAAGATAAAACCTTCTGTTCAGCGGTTATAATTTTGTTCTAAAGTGGGCTCTTTCATTTCAAAATATAATGTTCCCAGGAATGGTCCATAAAAAGTGGTAAATTGGTGCAAGAACAATTTGACCTTTACGCAGTCTTGCTTCCAGCTATATAACATCTTTAGGGGACACAGGGATTTGTGAAGGAGAGCTAATCAATAAAGGATTTTTTTTGGTGGGGGATGCATGTGTGTTTTGAGGACTGGAAGGATTTTTCCCCCCCCCATCCTCCTATGCCTGGAATTCAAGACCAAGACCAAGCTTGTGACCGCCAGCGTTGATGTTTTTGCCATCAAGGAGAGCAGAAAGTGTCAGCTTGATGCCTAGGAAAACACATAAGCCACAAATACATTAACACTTTAAACATCACAAGGGTTGCTGAATGAACTCATTCATTCATAGCCGTTTTCCATCCAATATTCGTGCATGTCTAAACATTGCTTCAACTCTTGAATATGCACTTCCCCTGATGAAACCTAATTAAATAAGTAATAAGTCAAGTATTGTAGCAAAATAGTTCAATTTAAAAAAAAAAAGAAGCTGTCTTTGTGAACAGAGTCAGGTCCATTTAAGCACACTTAACTTCTGCAGAGACTTCACTCACCTGGCTTCAGAGTCTGAGTGTACCCCAGGCCCACAAGGCTGGAGTTATTCACCTTAGCCTGTGAGGGAACCACAGATCAATATTATACATAGAAGATGTACAGAGAATTTCACATTACAATGTTTTTACTCACTAAACAAAGCAAGTTTGTAACCCTAAAAAAACAAACAAACAAACAAACAAACAAACACACACACACAAAAAACAACAGTACAATAAAAACAGCTTCTCTTCAGCAGGTTTTTGTGTCTATAATGCACAGGGGCGTTCATGAAAATGAAAACTATAAATTGTATTTATGCTTTATGTCCATAAAATACCAACTAGCCACAAAAGGGTTGGAAATAAGCAGTAGTTAAAAACCCTCTTAGAAACACATCAGTTTCCCAGTTAAAAGATTGAAATGTTTATGACTGGCACTGTCATTAAAATCTGAATTATGCAGATAATTACACTAACAGTCAGTCACATTAAGCATCTCCACTTCAAGTGGGAATTCTGGCTTTTATGAGGAAATAAACACCTGTTACAGTCAAGATGTTGCCCAAAAGAGGTCACACAATGCTGAATAAGATGATCAGCCCCATGTACATTAGTTTGAAATATGGTGTCTGTGGCACCATTCCCATGCCAGTGCACCTGCAGTGATGCGTTTCAGGTCAAGTAGGAATGGTTGGTTTATCTTAGTGGAAGAGCAAGGGTGAGCAACAGCAAATGGGAATATGGTTGGAAAACAAACAAACAAACAAAAACCAAGGAAGCATAAAAAAAAAGACTATTTGATGCTTGAAGTAAAAGAAAGTTGGTGACTACAGAACACAATGGATAATTTTCACTACCAGAAGAGGGAGACATAAGACCTGAATTGTGGCATTAAGGGTTAAATTAGTCCAAACCTTCACTTGCAGACACTCCTCCTCTTTAGCGTGAGTGCATTTCTTTAAGGCCATGCACCTGCACTGCATGACACAGTGTATTTTCTAATATATAACTGCATTACGACTTCCTTATCAAAGGGTGGACAATAGACCTGTCCAACACTGTGTCAATAAAGTAACTGGCACAAAAGGATCTTAGTCACTTCAGTTTACACACTACTCACAGAGAAGGATGCGTCGGGATCAATCTGATACTTGGCAGCGATGCCAAAGCGGGTATTGCTGTTTCCAGCAGTCCAGGCCAGGTTGACGGCTGTCTCCAGCTTGTCATTCACCTTCTGGTAGATGGAACCACCAAACTCGGTACCATCGTTTCTAAAGAGAAAGATGTTTGCAATATATTTAATGCTGCTGCACAGATGTGACATTAAATTATGAGTTTGTGTTTCATAAACTTAGTAGGAATCTTGCGTGTCAAAGACATCGACAGTTGAGTGAACTGTGACTGATGTAAAGCCTATATTACACTTCGTCTGACTTCATATTAACCACTTTACAAGCAGGCTCAGACAGGCTCGGTCAGAGGCACAGCAGGAAACATGACTAACACCGTGCCCTGTCCCTCCCTCTTGCTCACCGCCTGACACCACTTCGTGCTACATTTTCACAGAGGCCTGCCAAACACTCACTCCATCTCACTTGCAAGGTAGTAAATCCCATCACCTGTGTATAAAAATAACCGCAAGGCACCTGGGTGTCAGGCAAGGTGCCAGACAGGCAACAAGTCAATCATCCAGACAAGGACAAAAAAAAAAAGAGGGCTTGGAAGTTCTTGTCTAGCCATACACTGGTCTGGAGTCACAAACAACTGAAACGTTTAGCCTGTGACTTACAGTCCACTACCACAGGATAGAAGCATTCACCTCACGTCCGAGCGTTTTATCCACAAGTAGTTAAAATAAAAACATAAAATACCACACATAGACATAACGTGCATGCATGATGAATTGATGCCAATTCAGGAATGTTTCAGTGTGGCTTGTTCATCAGACAAATCATTATTCCACTAATATTTTATTCCCTACATTTTAAATTTGAATTTCCATGAACTAAATCAAATCAATAGCAATGTAGCTGCAATAACACAAGCTTCATACGATAACTAAAACTGTACACAGATGAGGAGAGGAGGCCATATCAGCATCTCTTACACATTCGTGTGGAGCTGGAACTCATCAGTCTTGTATCCAACTGCGAAGTTGCTCTGGGTAATCCTGTTCCTGCCAGCTTCAAAGGTCATCTGGTAGCCAGCCAGCCAGCCCTCGTAGCCCACCACTGCTGCGCCGTGGATGGCCGTGCCATTGATGTCGTAGTTAACGTCACAGCCAATGTTGATGTGGTCGCACTTGTAGCCCGTCTTGAGCTTTCCACCCTTCTTGCTGGCAGGAGATTGCAGGGAAAAAAAAAAAAAAATACAGGTTGACATTGTTGTCTCACAGCATGAAACAAAAAACTGCTCTGACAGTAAAAAGAAAAAAGAAAAAAAAAAAACTGGCTTGTCACAAACCAGGTGAAGTAGTGCTTTTTACAACATGTCCCTTATGAAATTATTGTAGCTGAGTAGATTGCACCGTCACAGGCACTCCTGCAGAAATTTAACATGTCAGTTACCCATATGCCAGTTGTGAAATAACTGCAGGTTACTTATGCAGTGCCCAATGATATTGATATTTCTCTGTACCCTTTTACTTCCCATCAACCTCTTTTATTGTTGCAAATTAAAATGCATCAATCAGTTGGGCACCCACACATCAGCCTGTAGATGTTTTTATTCATATGAAACACATACATATATTAATTCATTCAGTGTTCACTTGGCATTCCTGCAGTGTAGTTTTTGCATCCATTCATTTTAGCTTTACTAGAGCGAAAAGGCCAACAAACAAAAATGCAGCTGTTCTTACCCAGTGTTTGGCGAGAAGGAGGAATCCAGTGTAAGTTTCAGGCCCTTGGCCAACTGTGAAAAAAAAGCAAGAATGACATTTAAAAGAATGACAGGCAGAAAAATAAACAAAATGCATTATGGTTTAAAAGCATTTTAAATCTTAGTGGATTTTAAATTGCACGTCTTGGAACTTTGGTCTATAAACCTTTAGCCTAAACTTTAAAGATTGATTATAAATCACAGATTCTTTTGCCAGCAGAAATCTGTCTCAGCACATCACCTGATCCTCGATGGTGATCTCAGTCCCCAGGGTGTTGTCCGTGTTCCACTTCTCTGTGAAGGTCAGTCCGTGCTCTGCCCACTTGTATTTGGTTTCCAAAGATCCAGCTACCTTGCTGGTCTCGGTGTTGGCAGAGCCAGTGCTGGTGAACTCCTGCAGATGGTAGATAAAAACCACAATACTGTTAATGTGGAATACCAAAACTAATACTAGTAAAATCTATCAATAAAATGCCGTTTCTGTGGTCCAGGACCAAACTATATTTGCAGTGATAGCACTCTGGATAAGAAACCAGATCCAAACATGCTGAAGGTGCATTTACTAGGTCAAGAAATCAATTTCCCTTAACTCTGAGGTAAGATGTCAATCAATCCTAGCAACATTTTAAAGATCAGATAATGAGCTACTTAACAGCCAGGATGGTCTTAAGCTATGATAGTAGTGCTGCGGAATCAACTGGCAGCCCTGCTAATCTGATAATGGCCAATGACGACTTACCAGTCCATTCTCAGACTTTGTTTTCAAGTCCAGCTTGATGAGCCCGAAGCCTGAAACAGAAAATGGTTCAAAAGATCAACATGATGTATGTACAACAATGTAAATATATCACCATAAGGAGAAGGGAAAAAAAAATACTCTGAAACAGTCTTGCAAGTGAAATGGAACAAGTTTCTTAAAGATTTACACGCATTGGCAAGCTCTCAGGATAAGAACCACTTTAATCCCTATACTATTAGCGGTACTCGAGCAAATTTTCCACTAATAATCATTTAGAGAGTGTTTTCTGAAAATTCAGTACACATTAAATCAAGATATTGATTATGGTCTGTGAAATACCCATTTATTAGCCACCAGAGTACATTTTAAGTGATTTATATGCCACTGACATAACATGCATTGATTCGATGTCAATCCTCTGAAAGCATTAGTTGCTGTTAGTTATGAATAATAGCCAGAAGGTGGGCCGCACTCAACCACTTCATGGCGCTGTTTGGC
This sequence comes from Tylochromis polylepis, assembly GCA_015107715.1. Lineage (NCBI taxonomy): Eukaryota > Metazoa > Chordata > Actinopteri > Cichliformes > Cichlidae > Tylochromis > Tylochromis polylepis. The sequence goes on from VVHJ01026571.1 coordinate 38,569, forward strand.
ATTACAGCTGTCAACTGATGCAAAAGCCATACGTAACATAACATAACTTAAATTCTCTACTGATTTTGCTGTCCACCTTCATCGAAACTGCAACTTGCATTATATAAAGAGGTTAAAAGTCCAAGACTATACATTTTTTGTTTAATTTTATGGGACTGGTAAAAACTTATGACACACTTAAAAGCAACACACAAAATATTATAACACTCAAAATAACTGAGATAAGTTTTATTTACACAGACAACTGGTTTAAAAAAATAAAAAAAATAAATAAATGACCAGTCAGTCTCATTTGCCAGGGAAAAAAAAAAGGGGGGAATCTTTTTTCTTGAACTAACAAGCTTGATCCAAACACTTAAGCCTGGTTTTTTATCCATTTACAATCAATGTTATATTTGCATTAATTCAGCATTGATGCCACATACAAATCAGTAGCTTCAAGAACTGTGAATTCCCCAGATACTCAGCGGACAATGTTTGGCAATCACCCGAGAACAGCGGCACATTTACACAAACACAATCCACAGGCATCCAGTGTAACTGTAGGCCCAGTGTGCAACATGTGTTCCTCTACTCGTAAGCTACATACAGGACTGTGACTGGTTTGAATCAATCACTTTGATATTGCATTGTGTGCAGTGGCTGGATTTTGCGCACTCTCTGAGGGGAAGTGTTTTATCATAGCTTCCAAGAAATCTTCTCATTTATTCAAAAAGTGGAAATAAAGATGACCTTCTTAATGCAGAACACAGAAAAAAAAAACCTCAAAATCTGAAGCTAACATGCATTAAAAAAAACATCTACTTCAATTCTTTAAAACATGGTTTTCCAGGCTTCTTCACTGTCATCAAAGTACCAGTACTTAATATCCTTTTTTTTTTACCTATATGCGACCACTTCAGTTATGCAGCATCATGATAACCCCAAAGGAGGTCTCCAAATGACTTTCGAGTTTTATTGTGATTTAAACCCTTTTCCTTCAAAGTACACTACTCTAAAAGCTTATGAATAAAGTGATGCTCAGTGGTGCTTACCGTATCCTTTGGTAAAAACATCCCTGGCAGACTTTCCAAGGTCAGCATAGGTGGGAGGTACAGCCATTATCTGAAATAAGAAAACAGGATTGTCAACAAAGGCAGAAAAAAGTGCAACAATCTCTTTAAATGTCTTTTTTAATTTAATCTCTTTCTCCCCCAACCCCCTTGAGTACTGCAGCTTTAAAACAGGTAGAGCTCAAAACAGTCAAAACACTGCAGCAGAAGATCATAACAGATGTGATGCATTGTTGTCTTACATGCACTACATTCCTTTAAACTTGCACACTTCAGAGCAAACTGGTCAGTTGGTATGCAGGTGCCATATTAAAAAAAAAACCTGTTCATTTCCTCTACTGAGCATATTTAAAGTTTATATAATGAATGCTTCTGTGAATTCTTTCAATCGCTCTGCTCGAAACTACTTCAAATTTCAGGTAAAATTTGGGTTATTCTGACACTAAAGCTAGTAGATTTTCTAAATCAAATTTCAAGTTTTAAAAATGGAATAAAGCAAGTTAGAGAGAGAGAGAGAGAGAGACAGAGAGAGAGGGAACAAAGAGGGCTCAGACTGAAATGAAAAGCAACCCCGTTGTCAACTGTCTGGACTGCCTACATGTGAGTGACTTCCTGTCCTTCGTTTTCATTTTCACAAGTGCCTGTTGTGCAAAGCATGGCGTCTATTTCATCATTAGAACAGATTCACGTACAATCATAAATAGCTGCACGGGGATTTGATAACACACATGTTAATATTGATAGTAGATAAAGTGTTGTCCAGGTGAAAAGCAACTCTACCTCACACAATTTCTTAGTTAAAATTTAATATTAATAATAATAATAAAAAGGAGCAGCGAGTACTAGTCCAATAAAGCTGGTCTGTATTATATAAGAATATAAACCCTGAACCGTAACACTCCTTCGTTTCAACATTCCTGATCAGTTCTTTCCCTCAGGCTTGTTCAATCAACTTAATGAACGGCCTCACCCTTTATCAACAACTGCACCAGCATACCAGTTATAACACATGTTAGAAAAACACTGCATCAACATGCTTTTCTATATCTGTTTAGCCCAAACATGTTCCCTCCCATCTGATTTTCCTAATAAAGACTGGAACATAATCTCATACATGTGTATCCCTAACATGTTCACACCATTTAATCATTCAAACACCTCTCTAAAGCCAGCCACCTGGGTGTTCAGCGGAAGCACCTGGAGCAGGAATATCATATTAATGTCAATTTTACATTTACAAATAGTTTGGTTATTCACTGGTCCCAAGCCTGGATTACCAACTGAACAAGAGCCCAGCCCATGGATCTATTTCTCTATTTACAGAAAACCACGCTAAAGCAGAGAATCAATGACTCAGAGTGCTATTAACTACTACTCAAGTGATTAGCTTGGATTTCCAGCACTAGTATACCTGGTAGTTTCCGTGTGTAGGGTGGAAATCATGAAACTGACAAGTACAGTGAAGATCATTGGGTCCCATTCCCACACCCTTTTTTTTGCCCAGGGTCCCTCATGGAGTTGATCCTGCCAATGCTTACAGCACAAACACCGCTTGTGAGTAGCTTTATGGCTTCCACGCGTGGCTACGAGCAGCAATGGCAGAGGCCGTAGAGGACATGGGGGTAGGACAAACCCGCACGTAGGAAAGCTTACTGAGCTCTCTTACAAAGACGTCAAGTGGGGAAACTAAATAACTTTAGGCTCATATATATAAGACGAATAGTTTCAGAATAAAAGCGCACAGATTTCATAATATTAGCATGAGGAGGCTCATTCATTAAATGTCACACTTCCTTTATATCTATGAGTGCCCTTCAGGACCTCCTAAGTCACTGTCTACGTTAGAAGAGAAGACATCAGTAAAGACATGAATAAAATCAATTTGAAATCTCTAGTCTTCTACTACAGTCACCACCAGCAGTGGCCTCCTGGACTACAAAAAGAGGTTATGAAGAAAAGCAGAGAGGAGAGCATCTCCCTGCCTTCGCCTGCTAATCGGTTAGCATGAGCTTGCTAACAAGGTGGGCAGCGGGCAAGTGCCTCAGGTGAGCTATATTACAGCAAGGTTATCAGTCAGGAAGCTCACAGCCTGCAAAATGGGCTTAATTACCAAAATGAAAAAATATTTCATTAACTCTGCTGACCGTGGGTCCCCTGCGAAATGCCAAATGACCGCAACGCGAGACATTAGCAAGTAAGCTAAAAGGAGTAGGCCTAGCATCTCTGCTGAACTTCGACCTGCATCCAGCTCCGGTTAAAGGGATGGATGAGGCGGACAGTCCCCCGGACACGGGTATAACAATCCACAGACAGGCAGCATCATTGGATCTGTGAAATACCGAGCACAACCTGCGTTTGAGGTATCAGAAGAAGAAACATAACGTACCTTAGTGCGTTGCAGTACTAGCCGAG
>VVHJ01026576.1:0-11879 GCA_015107715.1 Tylochromis polylepis
ATCTACCTTAGCATAGGGGTGTGTGTGTCTGAGAGAGCTGCACAGCGTTTCCTCCTCTGCCATTCATGGGCCGCCATGGGATGTTGCACCAGTTTTCCCAAGAATCATTTCACCAGCATGGGTAGCGGGGGTCATAATTTGCCCCTGCTGCAACACAACAAGGACTTTGTGGATAGAGAACAATACTTTCACCAGCAACGGTTTGTTTGGGATCAGATGGGAACGGGCCAGATGAGTTCTACTTGGCAGATTTGATCACGTTGAGTCGTGCCTACGTCCGGCACCCGATTGTGTTCAGTCCCTTTGGGCTGAACAGACAGCAACAATGAAGATGGCCACATGAGCAACCATAATGTATAGTTCCACAAATTTAAAGTGAGTCTTACTAGTGCTGCATGTTGGGCTGACACCACCCCGAGCTAAGAAATCTATTAGTTTGATCACTGCTAAAGCATAATGTTAAAATAAGAGTTACTTAAAATATTTCATAAAATAGATTTTCTCATTTCTTTTTCTTTTTTGGGTTGCAAACTTGTGTGTCTTCTATTAATAGTAATTTAACTGATTTGGTTCAATCTGTTGGCCAGTGTATACCAGTGCATGTTTCAGCCCATTAAATTGCAGAGCCTTCACTTTTGTACTGATCATACTTCTGAGTACAATTGATAATAAGGATAATTATATATACATAAAATTCAGCCACAGGTTAAACTCTTATCATACAGACAGGAAACTCAGTGTAACACTTTGACTTTCAACACTGAGCAGGGCTGCCACTGATGTTTGGCAACCAGCTCTTACACCTGAGGCATCGACGGCACCAAAAGAGGCGGAGCTTTCAAAACATTACCCAGCTCTAGCAGTTAGAATTTAATTGGGTAGACCTCAAATGTTGAAGCCCTACTTATGCTGGGAATTACACTGAGGCTCAAAGTTGCCCTTGAAGACAGGAAGCCACTTTAAAAATCAGTGGTTTGTGAAAAACAGCTGTAATGTTCTAATGGGTTTCAGTTTATTGCTGAATCATTGCCACTTATCATATAGGCTGTGTGCTTTGTATAGAGCACAGGAAATGTTTTTGTAATGAGTGTTACAGAGTGAAGTTTTGTACTGGAACATGTTCATGTAGTTGTTTGGGTAGCCAATGTTTGTGTAAATTTGTTAATAAAGATTTGATCTAAATGTATAAAGGCTCAGTTTTGGGATTTAAGCAGCGTTTCACTTTGAATGGCTTGCGTAATGCTCAACCTGACAAGGGGAATCCAGTTTGTGATGACAGTTTCCTGGTAACTGCCTCTTGTGCCCTTAAGCTTATTGTAATCAGGAATGATATGATTGACATTTTCCATTACCTGTAAAATATGGGTTTGTAAGCTTCCAGTCTATAATTATGACAGTATTATAGGGTCTGTGTGAACCTAGTGTTCACAAGAAACATGCAAACAGCACTGAAATTGTGCAAAAAGTTTATTTTTCATTCTGTATACTTAAAGCATCCTTCAGGAATGAGACCTGCCCAATCCTGCTAATGACACATTTCCAGTGTACACATCTTTACATTCAGATACTGCAAAAATACTGTTACTGACAACAGAATGGAGGGAAGGGGGGGGAATGTATATAAATATATAAGGACCACCAGTCAAAGTTTCATACAAAAAAACCAAACCAAAAAAACACAAAAAACCCAAAAACTCCCTTTAGAAACTACAGGAAGGCCAGCAGGTTCCAGTGCATGGCAGACTACAGTTAAAACCACACAGGTAGTGGTTTAGTGTCTCATCTTCACCCCTAGTTGAAGTCATGAACAACAGGACTGGCAGAGGAGTACAGCTTCCTCTTGACCAGCCGGTACTCTGGTCTCAGCTTCAATACTTTGTTGGCATCGAAGATGTTCTTGAATGACAGCCAGCCGTCACCTTCTGCCTTGAAGACCACAGACAGCTCGAAAGTCGGAGTGACGCTTGAATCGGGGAAGATGCTTCCAATGTACTTCAGGCCGTCTTTGCCATCAAGGTAGAGTTTGATGGAGGCCCCCCGGAGCCCACAGGGCTCATCAGCAGAGGCACGCACCACATCCTGGCTGATCCTGGTGGTCATGTGGTGAGGCAGCAGCAGCACTTGGCAGTCAAGGATGGAAGCCTTGGCCTCAGTGAGGCGACACTCCATCTGCTGAGTCACAACCTGCTGGAAGAGCCGCTGTTCATGCTCCAGACCAGTATCAAGGTCAGCAACTGAATAAAGAGACAAAGCAGTGTCAGAATTAGAAACAAGTCACACTACCTCAGTGTGTATACATCTCATTAGAGTTTAATATCCACGCCAAAGGGTCCCTCCTTTTCTCCACACGACTAACGTTAAGTGTCAGACCTTGAATCAACTCACTTTGGACGATTTAAAATCATATGATAGTTTTCTTGCGAAAGCTGTACTAATATAATTAGTCACCACAATAAAGGCTTTGCATCAGCAGCGGACAAGGAAGCGCTGTGAAAAGCTCAGCAAGTGATCAGCTGATCCAACAGGCTTGCATCAGACTAGTCTCCCGTGAACGAGCACTGCCAGTTCAATGCCCCATTGTTCTTCCGCCAAGTTTTATAGTTCTACTTCCAACCGGTTCCAAGGTTTACTTTGGCCCATTGATAGTTAAATCTTGTTAGCTGTGTTTAAAGGCTCTGCCAGGCAGAGAGAGAGCGGTCCTTAGACACAGGAGCACTCAAGGAAGAACCTTCGCTTTATTTAAACAAACAAACAAACAAACTACTTGTATACAGTAAAAAACAAAACAACTTTATGAACAACTTACAGGACGAAATGCTCTCTCTTTCTTCGTAGCTCTCGACGCTTCCCCGCCGGGATGAACTCATCTTTTGTCCCGTTGTCTTTAGCTGACAAAAGCACTTTCCCATCATCTCTACGACGTTTTCTTCCTCCGACAAGAGGTGTCTAAAGACCAGAGCCGAGCTATAGACCATCCTGATTCCTGCTTGTGAATCACCGGTGTCCCCTCCGAGCGTCTGATCTCTGTCTTCTCCATGTATCGAGTTGCTTGCGTTAAGCAGCTGTCAGCGATGAGCGCGGAGTTTTTATACCCGAGCTGTCGGTTGCGTCAGCTGAGCTCTCGCACGTGTGGGCGGGGCTTAGCGGATTGAGCTAGAAATTTCCGGATCACGCAACGCGCGAGGAGATTGCAGAAAGTTGGTGTGAAAGCTCAGTACAATTTGTAATATTTAGTTTTATTATTAATTTTAAAAAAATGAAGACATTTACTTATGTATCGTCCTATCTTGTAATATTTTTGTGCCTTGTACACATCTGTTGCTTTTAACTCTATATATTTATGAAAGTGGCACTTAACAGCCTACAGAATATTAAAAATAGATTTAAAAAAAAGATAAATGAGACATTAAAACAATTAATATGACATTAAATACACCAAAATATAGCAAATAATGTACAAAATTAGTAAAATGACTTGAATCAACATTTTGTTTTTACTACTCATTTTTACTTTTGTTTTATGTTCTTTTTGAATTTCATTTCCCTTTCACTTTACCTTACTAAAAACATTCCATTTTTGATGTATTTGTGTTCATTTTTAACTCCACTCCCGCACATTTTTATGAGTGTTTTCTTAAAACATTTTATGACATTTTATAACATTTATTTTTATGACCCTGTAATTTAAGAAATTTGAGATTTCCCGGAAAAAGGTTTGTAAATTTACATTTTCAAGTAACAAATAATCAAAAAATAAATAAAAATTGTGTGCAGGCAAGCATTCATTATAGTAAATAAGCTAAATAAGGTTTGCAGTCAGCTCATACATGATTTTTGAATTAACTAAAGATCACAACAAAGAATATTTGGATTTTCCACATAATTCATATTTCCATATTTTTCCAGAAAATCATATGGGAAGTAACATTTAACGTATATAAAATTTTAATTCATATAATATAGAATAATATAACACACGAGGTACATTTTTCTTCAGTTATGCTCCAGGACTTTTATTTGTAGTAGAATATTTGTATTAGCATGTGTCTGTAAATGAAGGCTCTAAATACCTGATTAAAAAACTACTGCTACTAAAAACTACTAATAAATGAACATGGCATAAAGGCTGCCATGGAAATATACTAGCCTGTGACAAAAATATAGGTCAGTACAGTGGGTGTTTGTGGTGTCAAGTTGAATACCACATCAGCTTTTCACACAGTTTCCATTGCTGCCGCTTTGGGCTAATAGGTTTGTGGTTTATTTATATATAGTAAAATTATCCTTTGTGTTAAATGCATAATAAATACATCTGGCCTTCTGGCTTTGGCTTGTTCTCATTAATATATCTAAAAGTGGCCCACTGCAGATCCAAAAGTTTAAGCAATACATGTAACTTTTATAACTGCACACAAGATTCCTCTGAATGCCCAAGTGTTGTTTTCAAGTCCAGACATGGTGGCATCATAAATCATGCATTGCTCACAAATGAGTAACTGTCTAATACGCACCAGTCATTCATATTCATCTGGTGAAGGAAAGGAGCTTTATCCCCCAATCAAAGGACAGTATTTCCATGACAAAAAAAACAACTCCTTGCTTTAAATCCATCCTACTTAGGTTACGTGAGAGCAGACACAGAGTAGGACGGTTACAGGTTAAAGACTCACACCTGAGTCATGGTCTTGGGAAATTTCCCAGCTGTAAAACATCACAGCTGGCACATTGACTTGCTGTCGTCAAGTCAGAGACTCACCACCAAGAAGGAAGTGTCTTTCTGTGGAAATGCAGGGGAACTACACTGTGTGGTGACAAGGAACTGCAATGTATAGTGACAGTACATTTAACAGCCACAGTACTGTAAAACCAACACTCACTCTTTAAGACATGCAACGTGGTGTGTGTCATTTTGATTACACAACTATTCAGAATAAGCTTCCTGTGTTTTGTCACTTCCAAATGAGCGTAGAGTAAATTTCACACGTGTAGTGTGTGAGGCGAGGGGTTTAATAACAGCTGTCCCATGAGCTGAAATATTTTCACAAGTTCAGACAAGGTCAGTTCACTAATATTAACTTTTAACTTCACATTTAGTAAACAGCCTGCTCTGTGTGTTTGCTTTGTCACGATGCCCTCATTCCTATCCATCCATCAGTGTGTCAGCTGATGTTGGATGTTGTGTTGTTTTTGTTCCTCTCTGGAAAACGGGTTGGACTTGCCTCCAGGAGTCATGCATCTGTTTTAATCTAACAAAGAAGTATAATCATTAAATATTAGTATACATAGTTACATTAAAGTTACATTGCTGAATTAAACAATTTGTTATAAAGTGTCTTTGTTAAAAGACAGCTAAAAGTGATTCCTTTTCTCCAAAGCAGGAGCATCTTCATATGAAGTGGTGTACATCGTATGAACTTCCATAAAACACACATTTTGTCTTGTTTTTAACTCCAGCTAAATATTAGAAATCAGCTAATAACATCATAATTCACTAGTTCCTATTAAATTAGATGCTGAATGCTTATAATCTTATGCTGCTTATAAACACTGAATTCAGGGCTTTTTTCATATAGTAATATTTGAATTATGTGAGGATAATGACATCATCAAAGTGAGGAAGAGCAAAGGATTAAAGCTAAACAGTCCTAATGAATGTTTCCCTTAAACTTGTATTTACAGCGTTATGAGCATAAGGCCTTAATGTGGAGATTAATTTACATCTTTCCTTTGCAGATTGTTTCATCTGAAGGCCAAAAGGAAAGAAAATTTCCACTTCATTGCTTTTATGGGTTTTGGAACAAGAGCTTGTGTTGGCCTGTCGAGTCCACTTAATGCACAGCGCAGCACCCCACAGTTTCATCTCCATTTCTGCTCTTTTAATGTATCTAAATATTATAAACCACGCAACTGTGTTGTATTCGTATTCGTGTTAATAATGCAGTGCAATTGGATCAGATCCCCGTGGCTGTCGACTGATCTGATGCAACCTTGCGGAGCAGTTTCACCGGCTGTGCCACAGTCATGAGGTGTTTGTGAGTGCATGTGAAATGCGGATAAACAGGCTTGGTGCCAGACATCTTGTGACCACTTCTTTTGTTTATACAGTCACTGAACACATCTTCCTCCTGCTCCCTCTTCTTTACTAAATACCATGACTTTATGTGAACTCTTTTGAATTCTGTACTTTTCCAGTTTTTCTCTGTTCCCTCATTTATATGTAGCCTTCTTTCCCCACCACTGATAATAAATATGCCACAGACAGCGATTGTTTTAGAGGTCACACCTTTAAACCAGAAATGAACAAGTTAAAAAGCACCGCAGGTAAAACATTTAATATCTGCCATAAGAACCATGGCAGCAATAATAAAAATATGATAAATAAACAAATAAATAAAAGAATAAGAAAAGTCACATTCACATTTACGTTGCAAGACTTCATTAGCACTAAATGAAAGGTGCACTGTCTGTACATGATTTTTCCACTGCTCACATTTGTGAATGCTCACCAAGACATTTTATAATTATAGCAGTGAGTCAGTGGAATAGCAGTCAGTGTTGATCACTTTGATAAGAATATGTTATATGAATCGTTTATTGTCAAATGTGCTCACACCTTGCAGCTTTTCTCTATATCTTAATAAAAGAACCAAAGGTAACACTTCATAACAGAGTTTACTAATAAACTTGATTATAAGGTTAATGAATTATATATCGTATTATTTGTTATGCTTTACATTAAGGTCCATAAGTTTATGGATGGTGATCGAACTTTTCTCAATGCGCTTTTCTGCACCACCACAGTGGCTTTTATAATCAATCAAGATGCGATTGCAATGCAGACTTTCAGCTTTCATTCAAGGAGGTTTAACAAAAGTTTAACTTTTTGGGAATTTTGCACATTTTACGCATTTTCATAAGCTAAAAAGTAGGGGAGGAATGCACAAACCAGCTCAGCAACACCAAAAGGCCTGGAACTGAAGAGGGTGACCACAGAATTATTTCTCTGGCTAATTTTAGTCTCTGAAAATGTTGACCTGTGTATAAAAATGTGTGTAATTCCTAAACAGTTACTGGAACTTTTTGTAAACCCTCTTGAACTGAAGCTGAAAGTTGGCACTTGAATATGTTTTGGGAGTGGTGTACCGAGGCAAAATTACAAAACCTTTGTCATTGTCCAAATACCAGTGGACATAACTGTGCTGATTATAAATATAATAATAATAACATCTGCACATGAAAAGGCTGTTTTTGCACAGCACGATTACCAAATACTGTGCTTGTAATCAAGGCTCCATTACTGGTCAGCCAGTCTTCATTCTTAAGATTTTACATGCTATTTAAAGCATTCAGAGATCCCCAGAAGTTGTCCTTTTGGTCATGTGATACACATATTGCAGCTATAATGCAACCAATCTCCCAAATTTGACTTTACTCTAATTTTACTTCATTCAATTCAAATAAAAGGACTAGATGTTACAATCCCTGATAATGCATCGCTTCAAATGGATAACGTCCTGAGGGATGACTACCATGAGGAAAGGCAGCCCGGGATCTCCACCAGTAGGACACCTCGTCAGCCGTGTGCCTCAGCTTTGCAGGGTGTTTTGGCCCACAAATTATTCTACCAAAATTTTGTTTCTTTTTAACTTCCAAGGATATTTGAATGTGCATGGGAGTTTGCGCAACCAGTCTACATGTCTTTTGTGGACTTGGAGAAGGCATTCAAACACATCCCTTGGAGTATCCTGTAGGGTGTGCTTCGGGATTATGGGGTTTCTGACCCGTTGCTAAAAGCCTATAGTATGCATTACTAGCAAAAAGTTGGACTGTTGGATTTCACCAAGCGTTACCCTCTGTCACCAATTCTGTTCAAAATGTTTATGGACTTTCTAGAGTTTCTAGAAGGAGCCAAGTGGCAAAAAGCTTCATTTTTGGTGGCCTCAGAATCTTGTCTCTGTTTTTTTGTGGAGTATGTCGTTCTGCTGGCTTATCTTTCATGTTTTGTCCGGTGACCATGGATTTTAGAAAGGCGCCCAGAAATAAGATGTATTATTATTATTATTATCATTATCACACAGTGGCTTCCTGCTCACACTGGAGTTCAGAGTGGAATGTGAATTGGCGGGAATGAGAATTAGTACTTCCAAGTCTGAGACCAAGGTTCTCAGTCAGAAATGGTACCCACTCTGGGTCAGAGGTGAGTTCCTGCCCCAAGTTATGTAGTCCACATTTCTTTGGGTCTTGCCCACTGGTGAAAGAATGAGATTGTAGATACAAGCACCAGAAATGAGCTTTCTCTGAAGAGTAGCTTAGAGACTGGGTGAGAACTTCAGTAATTCAGGAGAAACTCAAGAGCCTACTCTTCCACATCAAAAGGCACCAGATGAGGTAGCTTGGACCTCTGACTAGGATGCCTCTTGGTTTCCTTCTGGGCAAGGTGTTTCGTGAATGTCCAACTTATAGAAGACTCCGGGTAGGCCAAGGTGTTTACTTCTCTGCATAGGCTGTTGCTGCTGCGCCCCAGCCCTGCATAAGCAAAGGATGGATGAATGGATGGATAGATGGACTTATGTATGTTGTGTGCATCTGTAGCATCATGAGGGTGCGACAGGGAAGTTTTGATTAGTAATTTGGATTACTAAATAGCTTAAATATTATTATGGGGTTTTTTTATAAGAATGAGTTGTTCCTTGTTTGTGTCAGTATATTTAAAAGTTTGTTGACCAGGCTATATTAAATTTCCTTTTTTGTTTTTAATGAAACACTTTCTTAATGAAGGTATCCCCTTCTTCCACAATGTGAGACAATACCAGCAAACAGTTTTAGTAAAGACGCTTTACCGCTGTGTTGGTGAAGGAAGTAAATAGCTTTCCAGGCCCACTGGTTAGCTCCCTGTCATCAAACAAAGAGTAAGTATTCCACTTTCTAACACTTCCAACTCTTAGCAGAAAAAGTGCCATAAATTGTTATATGATTGAGGAATGTGAGTAAGAGTGTGTGCATATTTTCTGTTTGTGACTGTGTCTAAAGTACATTTTGCCTACAATCGAGCATATGTGTGTCTAGTTAAGGGCAAGCAGCCCCACATGGCGTTGAAGCCTCCTTCTTGAATTCCTGGTAAAGATCCTTATTTGGGACCCTCTTCACATGTGTGTATAAGTGTGTATGTGAGTTTTCACTCTGAGTGAACTGACTAAAGCTGCCCTTTAGCCCGGGGCAGTCTCTCTTCTTCTCACTCTTGAGTGGCCACACACTAAGAGGCCAGATCCATTTTGAACAGAAAGCAGAAAGAAAGACAAGGACATAAGTGAATACACAATTCTTCTTTTCTTTTCTCTTCGATGTCATAAAAGGTGGGATATCATGTTCTAAATGAATGATTTTTGAACATTTTACATTATGTAATTGGAATCATTTCCCAAATGCAAAACACTTCTAGGTCCTATGTCAGTGGGGCATTTTTGTTAATTCTAGTGGTTGGTGATTGCTTATAAACCCCTTTGCCAGAGAACAGCCAAAATCTTATTTAAAGGTTTTGGCTATAAACATGTTGGAAGTGGTTTTTCCATTTTCATTATTCAATTTTGCTTGTTATTCCAGCTTTATAAACTGCAAACTAATCATTTAACAGGCATGCTGCATGGTTACTAAATTGGTTGTTGTGCACATCATATGTAATGTAACCACAGCCTATTACCATATATGCTGGTGTTTTTAGCCATAAAAGACTCATTGCAGTCTTCTGCTGATCAAATGGTGATACCGCTCTCAATGAACCTCCGCACAGGAGTAGAAGAAGTCAAAACAGGAAGTAAAGCAGTCATGGAACTTTTCTGAAAGTCGTCTCCAGAAAGTTTCATCTTTTCAAGCTACTGCAGCATCACCCTCTGTATATTCTGGGAATCTCTGAGCTACTGTACTGATACATATTTGAAATGGTGGCAAAGATCACAGTTGTAGCTTGTGGCTTCAACATGCCAACAGTGTGCACAACAGGCAACAAAACTTGAGAGGTGCACAAACGACACCAAAGCGTCACGTGCCAGAAGTTGTAATATAATTTTTTGTGCAAAAAAACGTCCCTAACATCAAAGGAAAGCCTGCATAGTACATGTTACCATCCTAACTTCACACATGCATGTTTGGAAGTTAAGTTTGACACAATAGTCCACTAATGCATCAATTGTAGGTTGTGTTGTGTTGCATCATGTGATGGTCTGAGCATTCAGTAATCACTCTTTAGTAAGTTTAGGTTAGCTAATTTTAAATTTTGAAATTCGAAATTAAATGTTCATTTTAGTTAGTGTTTGAAATGATTGATTTTAAGGGATGGTGGTTTGCTGATAATTGAAGTGAATTATAATATTTTGCCATGTATTTGTATTGAAAAACTCCTAAAGGAAGAAAACAGCCAAATTGTCACACTGTAGGTATTGATCATCAAATATTACAGTAACCTCATCGGTCACTCAACATACAGGCATGGGGCTCAACTTGAGTTAAATAGGAAATAAATATTACCATATGTGTTTCAGTGCTTAAAATAAGGCATCCACTAATGTATCCATAGATATGCTGATTTAAGAAGGATGTGTGTTTATGTGTGCATGTCTCTGAAGGCAGTGTTCAGCACTGCTGTCATGTGATGACTTCGTGTCATCAGGCCAGAGGCTCTAATGTCCAGCTTGTCTCCATCTGCCACTTACAAACACACACAAATGCAAGGACACACACACACACTTTGTGTGCCATTGTCAGCTGACTTTGTTGACATGTGAATGCATTTTGGCAGTGAAGTCGCCTCTGAGTCAGTGGCATAAAGTACTAAAGTGGAAATTTATGAGTGTGTGTCAGCCCGCATGTGTTTTAAAAAAAAAAGTTTATTAATAAGCCTAAATAAAATGCTTTTCCCTGTGGTTAATATGCACATGTTGTGACAGTGTTTTTGGTAGCGTGGCGCTATGGTGCTAAATGATAAAAAGAGGAAGAAGAGCCTCCCACACTCTGTCTTTCTTCAATTGGTTGGATAGTCTGGAAATGAAATGTGATCCTCAGAGTGAAACATCAAACAGCTAGCAGCTGCTTGGCTGTCAGGTCACCGACCGGTCAGAGGATGGACCACGGCCTCCTGTGTCTGTGTCTTTGTGTGCATTTGTGGCTGCATGCACGAGTGGTTTTGAGTCTAAGTCTATCTCTTATGATGGTCTTTCCGTATTTAATGTGTTCTTTTATAGACGTAGCTTGGGTCTTTTTTGCTCATGCCCAGTGTACCTTTCTGCACATTTTTACATATCTGCATGTAAAATTCATCTCTGAGTGGTACACTGACATTACCACCATTATCACGTAGCATATGTTTCCTATGTGACAGAGGTTAGCTTGTAGTCTGGCAGCAGTGGTAGAGGAGGAAGATGAAGGAGGTTAGGGTATCTGGATGATGGTCTGGGTGATGAGGAGAGGCACTAAAATGCTGTTGAGAGGTGGGGGTTGGCTGAGGCTGGAGTTGGTATATTAGGGGCATCTGTCTTGTTTTTGGCATGTGGAATGGGTCGGTAACCATATAGGCAGATGAGCTGAGTGGCTGGCGTAGCCCAGCCAAAGCAGATGGTTGGAGGGGTCACAGTGGGGTCATTCCTGTGTTATCCATGCCACATGTACGTGACAGTCTGACAGGAAAAACAAATCTGTAGGTGTTCATCTCCCCAAGGCACTGGACTGAACTAGCAAGAAGACTTTTTCCCTCACTAAGCAACAACCTGAAGTCTTCTGAAAGACTGGACTGGTAAATGGACTGATTCTTATATAGCGCTTTTCTACTCTCCTGGAGTACTCAAAGCGCTCTATACAACATGCCACATTCACCCAATCACACAAGCACT
>VVHJ01026579.1:0-19235 GCA_015107715.1 Tylochromis polylepis
GACCTGAATATAATTGAAAATCTGTGGTGTGAGTTAAAGAGAGCTGTCCATGCTCAGAAGCCATCGAACCTGAATGAACTAGAGATGTTTTGTAAAGAGGAATCGTCCAAAATACCTTCAATCATAATCCAGACTCTCATTGGAACCTACAGGAAGCGTTTAGAGGCTATAATTTCTGCAAAAGGCGGATCTACTAAATATTGATTTCATTTCTTTTTTGTGGTGCCCAACTTTATGCACCTGCCTGATTTTGTTTAAACAATTATTGCACACTTTCTGTAAATCCAATAAACTTCATTTCACTTCTCAAATATCACTGTGTGTGTCTCCTATATGATATATTTAACTGACATTTTTTATCGCAACAAACAACGATTTATACAGGAAAATAATGACTATTAACAAGGTTGCCCAAACTTTTGCATCCCACTGTATGTACAAATGCCACTGTATCCTGTTTATTTATACTGATCTGCAAAGCGCAGTTTGATCATATCAGCTATGGCTTGTATTCAAATCAAAGCTCACTAACATTAGTGATGTACTCTTGTGGTGACAGGCTGAAATTAGGCAGGTCCTCCGAGTAGTTCTCTCCAAGACCAGGTGCTTCTTGACTCTTCTAAACAAGGAGCACAAATCAAACAGATTAAACGGATATGGCACATTCACCACTCGAGTGCGCAAACTCAATCCAAAAGCTTTCAGCACACATGCACTCAAATCATCTTGATCCTTATTTGAAATTAAATAACACAGAAACTTGACACCTCCATCTTGGAGACGAGGCAGAGCTGGTGCTTGATCTGCATGAAGACCGAGTCAAAGGCCAGCTGGTTGGCCTGCTGATTGAGTCTGGTCAGAGCTGTCCTAGGCTCTGCTAACAAGCTGGAGTTACCTGTGCCTTTCTCCTGCGAGAGACAAGCGGAAAGAGGAAAAAGTGTCAGATAATAAGAACAGCTACAGAGGGACCCTGATAAACCAAGTGTAAGGGTTCAATTCAGAAAACTGCCATACCTTTAACGAGTAGAGAAGTTCCATCAGATTGTTGTATTCAGCCGCATTTCCCCTCTGAAGGTAGTTGTATTCCTGCCAAGGGTTTTTGGCGGCACTCTTCCTTTCTGTGGAAGTGGCCTCCTGGATGCCTGCCAGGCTGCGTGGGCTGTACGACTCCGACAAGTACTTACCTGCTGTGGCCAGAATCCTATGGGACAGATCACACAGTGGGCATTTTCTTTAAAATCCCAGATCAGCTTCTTGACAGCGTGCTCACTGTCAGATGAGATGATGGTGTCGGGTGAAGTGCAACAACTGGAAAATATTCAGTCTAAAGATTCACTCACTTGTTTGACAGCTGTTGTTCAAAGGCCCCACATTGTCTAAGCAACTCTCCGCATGTGGAAATGATCCTGCAAAGAACAATTACAATTTTTTTTTTTTTAAAGTAAGAACACAGAGCTTTTTTCATGATAATTTGCAATCCAAGTGAATTATAACAAAAGTTTTTAAAAAAAAGAAAAAAAAGGCAATAACCTGACTGAGTTCTGGAAAGCCGTCCAGTCCTCCTGGAAAACTGATGAACTTGGTGTATCCTCAAGCTTACACTTCTTCCTGATCGACTGGAGTGTTGTGGAAAAGTCTGACACATACCTACAATTGGCATCACGTCAAAGCTGGTGAATCATCTGCAGTAATGCTAAAATCAGACAAACTATATCTAGAGATAAAACGTAAGCTGTAGCAGTTCATGTAGTATGTGGCATATGTGAGCGTGAGTAGAGGCTCTTTACTTGGTGAAGAGGGCTTTGAGAGCTTTGAGGAGGCCACACACTGCAAGTCCATCAGTCAGTCTGACACAACGGTCCACAGCAGCACTAGCCAAGCCAAACAACTTGCCTACTGAGTGGCTCAACTCTTCTACGCAATCAATTACCTCCCCGTGTTCCTGTAAAGTGTGTGAAACAGGACAGAATGGAAAATTACGCTGACTATATTACTGTCAGTGGACGCTGTGCACACTGCTACATACAAACATATTTTTAGATCATGAATATTTCAGGGATGACTCGCTTGAGTTCATCCCGCAACATCTGAACCCTGTAACGGCAAGTTTTTGAGATTTCTACATCATCAGTGCGATCTGTGTTTTCTTGAACAGCCTGAATAAATTGCACAAAAATGCCAGATGTAGCAAAATTATGCAAATAAAAGTCAGATATGCAAATTGATATTTAATTAATTTTGTCATTTGTGAGATGATTTAATAAACACTCCAGTGGTGTTGGTGTTTAGTGCCTCGTTTCCTTCAAACGTTTGTGTCATTTTGCTGCAAATAAGTCCTCAAAATAATTGTCCTGGAGGAGTTCTGCAGCTGTTCCTCGCTTTTTCCCTTTTTGCTTTTTTCTAACCTCGTTCAGTTTTACATGATGCACTTCTTATGTAATCCTCATCACATAGAGTTTAGGAACAGTCGTGACTTCAGTTTTAGGGTGGATTCTTTTTAAACACCCAGGTCTTTAGAAATGCTAAACATTTAGCCTCTGACTTCATGCATCTATTCTAAGGAGAAGTGAAACTTGTTTTCACAGATGATAGTTCCTACCAGTCTTTCTAGAGAAGAGCAGACTTTATCAGCAAGCAAACTTTGTTTGACTACAGGGAGGGGCACAACAACACTTCAAATCTCTCAGTAACTGGGACACCTGACTCCAAAAACTTGGACAAGTTATTAGCAAACGGGTTCACAACTCTTTGTGTTGTTAGTTTAGTCAGATCGTATGTGTATAATTATGATTTGGATAAAGATCAGACTACAAGTAATTACTGCAAAAATTCTGGTTATTTCAATGGTTAATTTTCTGGTGTGGTCTAACCAAAGGCACGGCGCTGATCTGAATGAGGAGGTGAGCTTCCTCCAGATCTCCGTACTGTAGCTGATAAGATTTATAGGGATCATACAGCGCACAGACCAGCTCACTCAGCTTCAGGAGGTTATGTTCACCTGCGGCAGAAATAAGACAAAACATGTAGAGAACACTTTATGTTGTCATCTTCCATGAGCATTATTTACACATATGGCTCAGGTGCATACCCAGGTGTGGTAGCATTGCTGCTTCAAGGTTGTGTCCAAAGGTGGATGTGGTGTGATGGAGCTCCAGCAGAGTGCCCAGACGCTGCTCTTGGGCTGCCCGCTCCATGGCCGTGCTCAAGCACACAGGGATGGATGGCACCATGGCCCCCAGAGACTGTATCAACAACACCGTCACCACTTCATAAGGATTCTTGAACACCTGCGTGGATCCAAGATAAACATTTTAGCACTACAACTTGTTAGCGAAGTAAAACTCAACAGGTGTCTATCTTGGTACTGCAGTCCATCTCACCTGGCTGCTCCACTGTATCTGGCCGTGCCAAGTGGAGAGCAAGGTGTCGTAGAATTCAGACAGCTGCTGATTCAGACTGAGCTCGCTCTGGGAGAGATCCTGCCATATACTCAGCAACTGGCCCTGAGAGCAGCAAAACAGACAGAGCCATGCACAGATGTAAATATATGAGAATATGACTTTGTGGAGATTTGTAGGTCACAGAGAGACGGGCGGCACCTACCTTGTGACACTTGTAGTAGTACGCAAGAAGCTGCGGCATTCTGTCAATCTCTGTGAAGACTTTAACAAACAGCTTGGCTTGGTCTGCAGAGAGGCAAAAGCATGTAATGTGTGTACAGTGCAAGCAAACTACAGCAAACAAAAACAGCTTGGATGGAATAAATTCAAGAAACAACACTTTTCTCTGGAGTTCTTACCTACAGACATGGAATTAAACGTTGCTACTATCTGTGGGCTGGCCATGGCCTCCAGTCTGTTTTTCAAAGCCTCCAGGTGAACACACTTGTCAGAGTAGTCTGGTGTGTCCACTAGCATGGCCAGACTGTTCTGCATGCTGGTTAGCTTTGAAGAAATTACTGCAAAGTCCTAAAAACAGGAGAACATGATTACTACCATTACCATCAACATTTTCACAATATCGTAACATTACATAATTAGCTTTTAAAGGATAAAAAGCTAATTACCATAACATTGTAATTACATATTACCCATCCAGTGCCTTGGAAGATGTTTGACTCTACAGTGGATCAGTTTACAGGATGTGTTCAGTACACTCAGAAAGTTAGCTTAAATAACAAGATTAAAGTGCTCCAATATTCTGATATGTAACACGCATATGAGCCAGTGTGAATCACATCAGTTCATAATCAGTAAGCAGCAAGCCAGGCAGAAACAAACCAAGAAAAGCTCTGCGGCAGATTATTCCTTTCATACCTGTGTTTTGAAGGTCTCCTCTATGTCTGCACTCAGTGTGCTCCATTTGTCTGCTTCCTGCAACGCTTCAGCTGCCAGCTGCATTCGACTCTTCACCTGATCTATCTCCACCAGGACCTGGTGAAAAAGATCCATGCAACATACAGTTCAAGCCTCAGAAGTACAGAGTACTGTGCACATCTGAGTCTACTGCTAGACTTTCAGTATTATAATACTTACTACTGAGCGAATTATTTCAAAAACACAATATACAAAATATGTCAAATAATTGTATACATGTTCTCCTAATGCACTATATCACATTTAAATCCTGAATACACTTCAAGTAAGTGTTGGAACTACGCACACACCTGCATGGACTGCACTGTCTCCTGCTCAAATTTCTTGATGTCCTCTTTAACCATGACCATTTGCTCCTTTAGAAAGGAGGCCTCCTGTTTCAAAGCCTCCACATCTCTCAGCACTCGGGGCATATTTTGAAGGGCTTGGTTACTGCTCTCTACACAACAAATTAAAACACAACTAATTTTTTAACATGTCATAATTAAATTCAACACAATTTTATCCATGCAGCACTGGTACACAGTATAAATACAAATAGTAATGCCAAGGCTCTTGATATTGTAATGTAGAGACCCGTCAACTCTGTAAAC
Organism: Tylochromis polylepis; assembly: GCA_015107715.1. Lineage (NCBI taxonomy): Eukaryota > Metazoa > Chordata > Actinopteri > Cichliformes > Cichlidae > Tylochromis > Tylochromis polylepis. The sequence continues at coordinate 4,970 of VVHJ01026579.1, forward strand.
TGTAAACTTCCCTTTCTGTTAGTGAAAAGAAGTTTTACATATTTAGCTGAGATGTCTTAATCTCAAGAGTGTATTTCTTTCCTGATTAAATAAAGGTTAATAATAATGATAATAATAATAATAATAATAATAATAAGGCTTTGGGTTTGAACATAAGAAATAAAGGTAAAAGAAAACCAGAAAACCTTCTGGTAGTTCATTGGCCAGACTGACCTGTAATTTCACAACAGAAAGTTTCTGGTAATTAATGGAAATTTCTATAGTCAATAGTGGGGGAAAAATGGAACTTTTATGTCATTTAATTGTTTATTTATCACTTTGGTGTATTATTCATGACAGGCAGAGATCTTTATCAGCAAGAAAAAGCTGTTAAATGTATTAAAAGTACAAAATTTTTGCCCTTTTCACATTTTCCAAAGCCATCCAGTGGACGGGATTGGAGTCTTTGTCGGGCTGATTCTGGCCCCCAGGCCTTATGTTTGACACCTCTGATCTAGATATACAAACTCTTAAACTGCTGTATGAATAGAGCACAAATCTTCCCAAATACAATTTCTCATTATGCGTTTTGATCACGTCTAACAAGTCATTTTCTCATAGGTGCTCGTCCTGGTAAAGATCTGGTGACTGTAAAGGCCACAGTAGATGATTTGTATAATTTTCCTACACGTAAAGCCATTCAGTGCTCACTTCTGCCCTGCTGATGGGGACACCATCACTCTTTCTGTATGTTTTTCCTTTAATTTGTCATCAGAAGATTTCATACAGCATACAGAATACAAAAAAGATACGTGGTCACGTGGTTATGGTCCTTTTTAGAAGATAGTAGGGAAGCTGAATTGTATTGGTTTTACAGAAGTATTTATAAACCTGACTTTGCCGTTTATATTAATGCAATAAATGCAGCAGAAATGTTCTTGTGGCATACTGCATTATCTGTAAACGGGGCGTAGTTTACTAAGTTAACAGTGCAGATAATAAAGACAAATTACAATATTGAGGACAACCTCTAAAGACGCACTGGTCAATTTAAAGTACTGACCCTCGATAGCATTATTGACTTCCTGGATGAAGAGCTGCAGCTTCATAACCAGTGTAGCAGCGTGTGCGTCCGCCTTCCCCGGAGCGTCCTTCTGCACCACCTTGAAAGCGCCGTTCACCCAGTCCTTTACGTCGAAATCATCGTCCAGGAATTTAGAGAAATCCATCTCGCTGCTTCGTTCGGTCAAAACTCTTCCACTGCAGTCTCTGTCATCGACCCATTTCTATCGTTACGCTAGCTAATTTCTCCCCAGCACCGGCTTCGACACGAATATAAAATAAACAGCCCACGAAAATGAAATTATCATGACAACTAAATAGAGTTCCAACAATGCGACGGCCTCCTCCAGAGTTATTTTCAAAGGTTTACGGCTTTAAAAGACTACAGGGAGCACATAATTCTAACTAGTATTGACTGCAGTGGTAACGCTGACAACAACTTCCTGTTGCGCTTTCTATTTACCTTCCCCCTGAAAACAAACGCTAACAAAAACGTACCGGCTGCCCAATAAAAATCCCAGCAACAGACTGAGGAATGTACGGTTTTTTGTAAACAAAGTGTAAATATCTGTTTCTTTTTTGTTGTTTGTTTGTTTGTTTTTTAAGAATTATGATATCTTGAGAGCAGCACATAAAACGACGAAGAAGGGTCACATTAAATTGGTCCGTGCAGAAACATTGATAAAGGAACCGTAAATGGGATTTCTTGGAAAGTGGACAACTCCAGGTTATATGTCGACCGAAAAAAAAGTTCTACCAACCAAAGTCAACATTAAAGTTAAAAACTTTAAATCCGAACATGATCCGAACTCATATTTCATTTTATAATTTTTTTTCTCATATCCAATACACACTTAACAGTGTTTAGAGAGGTGACCATCAGTGACTTTCACAGATCTTGACTTGATCTTGATTCAAAAAATAATCTTGGATATCACTTCGATTAGGATCCATTTTACATAGCTGATAGAAGTTCCCGAATGGGCGTGTGCATCTTGTGCATCTTCTGCTGGCCTTTAATTTTATGAATGAACCAAAATGATTCAAAAAGACCCACTTTTTGAATCATTTTGGTTAAAAAAAGACCCAGAACATATTGAAAGAGTTAATACACACTAAGGATCCCAAACCAAACAGTGTTCTCTAGGAAACCATGGTTTCATTCTGTAACTTTTCATATCCTTTCCATGTGCTGTGACAGACATTTATCACTACACTGAGTCCAGTCCAAGAAAGTTATGCAAAATATGAAGGCAATAAAAGACTGCATGGAAAAGCAGGGCTGTGAAGCAACGGAAAGCATAGATCAAACACACCTCAGCTACCTGGGAGCTCATACATAGGTTATACAGGTATTTTAACTGCTGTTTGGTTCAATTTGAAGCGATGGGAATACTTGATGATATTAAGAGCACAGTGTCGAAGGCTGTGTTCACTCCTTCCACTCTGATGTCCATGCGAGGAGGGCTGCACATAGCTCAGATATTACTGTGTCTGGTTACATTTGTCATAAGTGCCTTCAGATGGGGGAGTAGCCATACCTATTGGAACTACGCCATGTTTACCTGGTCCTTCTGCCCCATCATGACCCTCATCATCACCATCATTGAGATGTTCATACTTGACCCACTGCTCGGATCTTGCTTGGACTGGAGAGACTTCACCACAGGGATGGCCATGTCCTCTGCACTTATGACCGTCAGCGTTGCTATTTTCTACGCCAATTTCTACATCTGCTGGACGTGCCTGCACGGGTGGATAGTGACCATATTTGCTTTCTTGTCTGGCATCGTCTACATACTTGAAGTGGTGCAGGACAAGATCCTCGAAAAGAAGAAGGGGAGCTACCTGTCTGTCCTACCTGGATTCATAAAAGTTATGGAGGCCTTCGTGAGCTGCATGATTTTTGTGTCCCTGACTGGTTACAGAGACTCCTTCCCTCTGATCTTGTGTGTTATAGCGTATGCCATTCCATTTCCCATCATCCCTATAATCATTGTCACCAATATCCTCAAGAAACTCAAGAACTGCTTGCCTTTTAATCTGGACAGGTTTGTCTTTATATTCTTGGTCATCTCCATTGTGCTGTATGTATTTGCTGCTATCATGTGGCCCATTTTTATGTTCAGACACAACCCTCGCCCCTATGACTGTCCACCCAGCTATTGCATATGGGCCATTGAGTTCATGGTTGCCTTTTTCACCTATGTCAATCTCATTCTATTCATACTGGACCTCATTTTCACTCTGCTTGGTATCTGTGACTTTAAACGCCCATAAACTGGTGCCTTTCTTTGTCATTCTTTAGGTTAACAACCACCAAGAAAAAGGTGTTAAAATATTTTTTGAATTTTAATAATGCTTTCTGAAACTAGTTTATTTAGGTCCATGTAGACAGACTAAAGCATATGGCTGTAACACACTTCAGGATATCATTAAAAAAAAAGCCTGTTGTGTTGTTGGGTAGCTTGACAGACAGCATGCTCTACAAAGTTTTATAGCATGAACGTGGATTATAATTTCTGTTTTAATAGTTTCTGTATTATTACAATTATAAAATCGTGGATTTGAATATTGTCCCATTGTGTTTTGTCCTGTTAATTAATTAGTCAAACTGAAATGCATAATGAGTATTTGAAACAAGATGTGAGTCAGTTTTGTGCGTCCTCCCTCCGCCTCACAGTCTGATTGTAAGTTTTACCTCCCCCACAATAAAATTTGTGTTATCTCACAGTAACAGCTCCTTACTACCACACTCTTATTAACAGAATACCTTTACAGCAATCTGTGTCATTTTCCACTTGCCTATGCTGAAATCCACTTATTTGATTCAATATTATATATTAGTATTCATAATTGTGCCAAGACCTGACCTGCTGTTTATCATATATTCCCGACTGTGTGCACTATTGTGATCATTCTTGGTTGGTGACAATCACCTATTTAAAATCTGTCTTTGTATACATGAATACAGTTTGGGTTTGGTTTTTTTAATGTTACACACATGATTTTTTTATGCTTCGTTCTTGCTACAAATGTGCTGCATGTTTTATCTCCTCCGCCTAGACTTCCATCACAATGTACAGTATGTGCGATTTTTGTTTTAAGATGTTGCAAAAATCATAAATTCAGTGCCCAAAAAACTTTTGACAAATTGTCCTTTTTTTAATTAAAAACCACAAGGTGACAACATTAATGAAAAGTTACTCTTACTACATCATGGTTTTTGTAACAACAGATGAAAAAGAGGCTGTATTTGCCCATAAAAGGTTAAAACAAGCTGCATTTAGCCACAGAGGACAGCACACCCTCACCTGAATGTTTAATATGAAAATTCTTTTTTTTCTTGCTTTAATTATCAGTTGATATAAGACTATTACTACAACGTTTTACTGCCTCCCTGCACACACAATAATACTTCTCAGGCAGTGTATTCAAATCTCACCACCGTGGCTGCTGAATCCCATCAAACTGAGATAGTGAGAATGCAAATGTAGCAGGGACATTGTGCAGTAAGTAGCCATCAGGCAGAACCTTTTCAGCAACTGTACACATTAAGTAGTATTTTTAACTACTTTAAGAAAATAGTTACAGTTCATGTAAAAACAAAACTTCACAGTCCCAAAGTTGTAAGAGTCAGCACGCGGCCGTTATTCAGGCGTCCTCTGGTTCCTCAAACTCCACAGTCTCCAGCAGACCCTGAAAACAGAAGTAGTGGGAGTTGCAGTAGACCGGAGCTTTGTTGGCACATGAGCCCACAACGTCTGGCTTTAGTGATGCAAAAGGGTTAGGTCCACTTCCTTTCATGTCCATTTCCAGCTCCAGAAGAATTTGCAAAGAGTAGGTCATCTCTGCCTCACTGCAGATGGAGAACAAGCAGCCATTATCAGAAGACATTACACGCAGCAAAGCATAGCAAATGGGCACATTAGCTCTCAGTGATAAAAGAGCAGAAGCAGCAGAAAGTTTGGGCTTGGCTGACTGCTGTGCATTTATGAGATATAATGTATAATACAATAATGAAACTGACAAGCATGTCACTTGATTAGAATGTAAAAATGAGTGTTACAGTACAGCTTATTAAACTGAAGATCCCACATGACGCCACTTAATGCAGGAACTTCTCATTTCCCCAGAATGAGTTGCTCAAGTTTTTGCTCAAAATCCCTCACAGATCGCTTGTTTATTCTACCACGCCTGTATAGCTGAGGCATTCTCACTGCCTGGCTGTATCAGCATCAGCACCTTTAAATGCAAATGACCCGGTGCTCCTCACAGGCCGCGAGGGCTGTGCCTTTCCAGCCAGTGCCATTAGTGATGTGCAAAGCACTCTGTACTCCCCCCCCCCATATGCCCCATTTCATCAGAATCAGTCCGTTAAAGATCTGTTTGAATGAGTAGCTCTCCAAAGCTACAGGTGCATATTCCCATTCACTGAGCTTAAACAAAGCCAGGATTCCTCACTGGCCTTGTAAGAAAGATGGAAAAGCTGCTCCTTTATAATAATCCAAATACTGAAGATGGATTCTGGATTTAATTCTAAAGATCTAAAGTTTGGCATTACTCTTGAACTTGCTGGGTTTGACTGCAGCAGTTTGAGCTGTTGACTGTGATGGTGAGTAATCTTATCCCTAAATACACACCGCCAGGAATATTCTTACTCCCAGTAAACAAATGAGGGTTTGTATCCTACACACAGTAATTTTAAGTCGCATTAGCATGCCATAAAAATACTATCAAAAGTCCTTATCATGCAGAACAGCCAAGGTTGTGTTAGTTTGTTTTTAACGATATACTATATTTGATTATTATTGATGAATTAACATGTAAACAGAATTTTAATGTAGTAGCTGAGAGAGGCTGAGCTCATTTTAACTATTCTATAGACATCTGGGATATTTAATCTATTAAAGTGGTTCATATGTTGTTTGAATATATTTTATATATTATCTTAATCTAAAAAGTTAGCAGTAACTTCATATCTGAAGTAAAATAATGCAGTGTAGATCACAATATTTCCCTTTAGCAATAAAGTATCATAAAACAGAAATGTAACCAGAAAAGATAAAGAACCTGAAAACTAAATATAAATGCAATAAGGTCAAGATGTCACTCACGTGAGAGCAGTGAAGAGAGAAGGAATTTCATAATCTCTGAGAAGCAGGAGAGTTGGAAGCCAACCCTCGTCCAGACCTTGGCTGGCATCAAATCCTTGATAAATAAATAAATAAATACATTTTTTAAAAAGGAAGGAAGGAAAAGGAGGTCTTATTCATTATTTGCTAACTTTATATTGGTCAGTAACAAACATACACAATATTATTATGTCTTCATATAAGGGACAAAAAAAAATGTTCTCACCAGGATGAAATCCAACCACCAGATCTGGTTTGGCTGCCTCCTCTTTCTCCACCAGCTCCTCCCAGAACTGATGGTAGAGGCCCTTGAAGGCGCTGATGTAGACTCTCTGTTTGGGGCCAAACGCTCTAAGAGGAGGCCTCACGATTGGGCCGTCCACCACCTCAGGCCCCACCATGACTATTTCGATCCCCTGGTGTCCAGGGAACATGTTGTTCAGCTCATCGTAGTCGGTCAGTCTGGCTGACAGAGTCTCAGTGTGGCCTGCTCCCACCAGGTGAATGGTGAGAGGTTTGGATAAAGGGTTTAGACCAAACAGCCTCATCCCCCAGGCTATTGTCAGCGGCCTGGAGAAGAACTCACTGCAAACCCTCCACAGTGACTGCTTCAGATCGTCATCATCTGGTCGAGGCCGACCAGCGTTGGTCCACAAGTCTTTCATGTTTTTTTCATTTAAAATGGGATCGAGGCGTGCTGTGAGATCTCCCTGCATGGCAAGCCAGTCATCAAAGCCCTTTACCTCAGACTGGGGTTTGGACCATTTTTCTGTGGAAAATGGAAGGTCTCCTGAAGACAAATAAAATTGGCAGTTTGAGCAAGGTTAAAATGGTTTGTTCATTTTTTGTTTTAAATGCACATTATTACTTTAGTATAATAGTCCCCAAAGATCCCCAAATCCCCAGTTTCCCTCTGGGGTCAGGTCAGACAGGGCATCTAGTGGGAAAAATCTGCTAAATTAGAAATTTGGAGCTACCCACTATGTCAGATACTTTATTCCTTTTTTGGAATAATTGGAAAAATCTGCACTTTACCTTTAAACACAAGCCACTCCACGACTCTGTCGATGGCAGCCAGTCGCAGCTGTGAGCAGAACTTCTTGTGCTTGGGCCAGTCTTCCTTCTGACACTCTTTACAGCAGTAGTAAGCATTCAGACACCTGGAGAGGAAAAAAAAGATGTGGTCTGTACTGGTAGTACAAACTGGATAAAACTGGATACACTGCTTTTTTTTCTCTCTTTACCTGGAGCAACGCTTTAGGTTCTGTGGATTTGATAGTTCATTCGGTCGCTTTTCACAATAAGCACAGATTTTGAAAGATTCCTCCATCTTCTCGAACATCTCTTTTTGGGACTGGAAAGTCATGCTTTTACCCTTGGTCTGCTGAACAGCCCTGAAAAGGAAGATTTAAACTATTAAAGATTTTTTTAAAAACTAAACTAAAACTAATAAAGATCAATGGAATACAGTTGATCAGATCCTGAAGATGACAACTATCGTGCCATGTGTTCATACTGTTATATTCATATTGTACCTTTCAGTTCTTTTCTCAGTGGCAGGGTGGGAAGAGTGTTTTTTGCTTTAAACTTCATGTTTACAGCTTGGAACAAGTGGAAAAACCATACACTGTATATAAAGTATGTTTTAGATACAGTAAACTCACAAAGAAAGTCTTGAAACAGGCTTCCACTACCTCACTGTTTCAAGACTGAAAATGGCAATTCAAACTTCACGTTGTTAGTGAAGGCCCCCACTCCTCCTGCATGTCCTTTCACTCACCGGCCACTTTCACAGTGCCCTGTGATAATAACTGTACATTTAATAAAACTGGACTCCACACACTCCACTTACCTCTCAGTTTCTGTCATCTTGAACCGAGTAAATGCGTGTGATACAGACACTTTTCAGCTGCTTCCTCTGCTGCTGCTCCTCTGCTTTTATGATATGTGAGCGGTCTGTTGGGGGGCTGCAGTGCCAGATATAGCACCTGTGCTCTGCCTTCTAGAAATGTCTGACAACTCCAGACCATTCTGGACTTCACAAGAGCAAGACTCGCATGAGAAGGTAAAATGAATGAATGAATGGATAAATAAATAAAAGTACAAGCAGGTTTTATGACATAACACCCCCATAAATGTAATTTATCATTGCATTTATGGCGTTATGGTTGTTTATTTATCGATTGCAATAATACGTGGGTTTGATATATTTTCACCCCAAATTACTTTATTATTATTTTTATAATGATAAAATTTTTATAATTATAATAATAAAATCAGGTTTAATAGTAAACCTGATCAACCTTATAGAATAACTCTATAGAGTATGTACTTCTGGTATTTACACATAGCCTACTGGAGGTTTTGTTGCCTAAACCTGAATACATTTCCCCTGAAAATAAAATGATATAAAGAGAATAAAGCCTATCAGGCAGAACGCTATAAAGAAGCACTGTTTCCACTAGTCCCAGACATGCCTTGGGCCTCTTAATGACCTGTCTTCCTATAGCTTTGTGTTACAACTTCTATCCACTAGAGGTCAGTGTCGCCCCACCAGGCCTGTTCACTAGAACGGGCCTCAAACTACCAGAGATTTATTGGTATCTTCCATCCGTGAAAGCATTATTTTGAACCAAAAAAGGGAGATTCTAAATAATTAAAGACTGTTATAATTTAGATTTTATGCTTAAAGTGTTTTGTATGTATGTTCACAAGTTACTTTGTTAGGCACACCTTGCTAGTACTGTGATTGACTTGAGAACTACCTTAATTCTTCATTCTGCAGAGTCAACAAGGTAGATTTTGGTCCATACTGACGTAACAGATCACAGTTGCTGTAGATTTGATGGTTTCACATCTATGATGAGAATCTCCTTTACCACCACATCCTGTCAGCGCTCTACTGGATTGAGAGCTGGTGGTTGTGGAGGCCATTTGAGTAAAGTGAACTCATTGTCATGTTCAAGAAACCAGTTTTAGATGATCTGAGTTTTGCTACATGGCACATTATCCTGCTGGAAGCAATCATTAGAAGATGAGTACGTTGTGGTCATAAAGGGATGGACATGGTCAGTAGAAATGCTAAGGCAGGCTGTGGTGGAGACTCATCCGACCAGGAAATGCTTTTGCAATCATCTGTTGCCTAATTTCAGCGAGCGTGTGTGAAGTGTAGCCTCAGTTCTCTGTTCTTAGCTGACAGGAGTGACGCCAGATGTGCTCTTCTGGTCCCCATGCACTTCATTTTGTTCAGAGAGCCAATGCTCACTAGATAGTTTCTCTTTTTTAAAACCCTCTGTAACAGTTAGAGATGGTTGTGCGGGGAAATGACACCAGATCAACATTGTGATTGAGGCTGAAACAATACATTTTTCTTTACAGTGGATCTATGTGCCATTTTCTACTGAGGGCAGAATTCAGATATTTGTCCATGCTTTGTAATTTAATAGTGTTAAATTTAAAAAGTATTATTCATTTTTGTATCAGATTGTTTCAGACCGGCTATAACTTGTTTTATGATTATTTGAAAAATGTGGCTCATGATGCTTTTTAAGACAGGCAGATAGTCTAGGAGAGAGTGAAGGTTAATGTATGGTAATTGTTGTTTATTCCATAGTAAATAAAACGTATCTTTCAAATAAATTTCACTTGCCAATACAGATCTTCATTTAGCACATATGGAAAATATCCTTTAATACCCTAGTTAAAAAAAAACAATACAATACAGCAATACTGGGCCTGTAATCAAAACAGTAGTGGTGTGTTTATTATATTTTACCACGCTTAAGTGATTACCACCATTAAAAATGCTGTTAGATATGATGATAACCCTTAATAAAAGACAACACACAGTAAACAGAGCCATTAATAAAGAAAGATGAACTTTAATGTTCATCAGTAGAACTCCACGCTGTCAGCACAACTCTTTCTCAAGAACTAAAGAGTCAGAGTTGAGCAACAAAGCAGAGACAAAACTATGGGATAAAGTAGAAAAACTCACAACCATCATGAATTTCAAAGGAATCTCAGCTTCTCTGATATGCTGTCATTTATTTAGGCGTTATTTGACTGCTGGCTTCTGCCTCATTAAGTAAACATATCAGAATTAAAGGATAGTTTTAAACACACTCTGGAAGGAGTGAGGATTAATTTTCCCTCACTCCCAATGCCAAAGGTATGATTCAATGTTCAGCAGAGTTATGTCCATCTCTGACAAGTTGCATAAAGTCCCCCAAGGACTTCAGGAAACCTAAAAATCTGTCAGATCCAAAAAGAAAGCTTTGAGTTACCTTCCTAGGTTTCACTGTGGGCTCTAAGCATCTGCACCTCGGTCCTCAAGGTCTTCTTGTGGTAGCAGTCCCTGGAAACTGATGTAATGAGAGTTGCAGTAGACTGGGGGTTTGTTAGGACAGGCTTGGACCTGCTCTGGTTTCTGTGAGGTGAATGGATTGGGCCCACTGTCCCTGATGTGCATCTCCAGCTCCAGCAGAATCTGCAGTGAGAACTTGAGCTCCATCTCACTGTGGAGACAAAAGAGGTGTGAAAGTACTAAATTTAGTTTGAAGTTTAGTTTTATTGTGTGTGTGAGTTGTGAGCACTTAAGAAACAAACGGCTACAAGAAAACAGACATTTTGGAGAAACAGCATCAACAAAGGGTGAAAGACTGGAGTACCAGAACTCTGCAATTTCATCCAGTTAGACTCTACAGGGGGGATTCTGTTTAGAGCTCCTGCTGTAAAAGAAACAAATCTTTTCTTCTTCTTGGCCTTTGTGAAAAAAAAGAAAAAGAAAAAAAAGAAACAGGTATAGAGGAATAACGTGTAAGAGATAACTAACCTAAGGTAATGAGGACAGCTAGGTAAGCAGTAGAGCAAGAAACTGGGCTAAAGTGTTAGGCCTAAAAAAATGCATATCTGCAGCAGATGAAGAGAATCTGATAGTTATGGCCTTAAGTAACAGGAAGAAATCCAGCAAAGACCTGACACAGGACCTGAACAAGGCATCTGGACCTTAAGTGGATCATCTACTGTTCACAGAAGCCTCATCAGAAATGGTCTCAGTGGAAGTGATGAACTCAAAATTGAAATTTTTGGTTCAAATCATTGCCAACAAACAGAGGAGGTCAGGAGAGAGGTACGACTGAGTGAGTATCTACAACCATCTGTAAAGCATGGTGGAGGCTCTGTCATGGCTGCATTTCAGCCAGTGGTGTTGGAGATGTTGTCAATATTGACAGAATTATGAATAAATGATCTGGAAAGCATCAACAGCTTCATTTTCTGCATTACATTCAGAATTAGTGATGCCAAACACACTGCCAATGCCCTAAAAGCATACCTGGATAGAAAAAACACACAGTGAAACACTATCAGTTATGGATTGGCCTCCCCAGAGGCCGGACCTCCACATTATTAAAGCAGTGTGGGATCATCTTGACAGAGAACAGAACAAAAGAAAGGCAACACTGAAAGAAGAGCTCTGAATGTCCTTCAAGATGCCTGGAGAACTAATCCTGGAGACTACTTAAAGAAATGTCAAGAAAGCTTGACTAAGACGGTTCAGGCTGTGTTGAAGAATAAAGGTGGTCATACCAAATACTGACATTCGAGTCCCTTAGAATTATACAAACTCTGCTTTTGCCTTCTGTACTGTATTTCCATGTGCGTTTGCACGTCTCAATAAAACGCAGAACCTATTTCCCATTTTTCTAGCAAAACATAAAGAAATGAAGGGTGGGTCGAAACCTTTGCACAGCACTGTATGTTCATTAACAATCTCCGACAGTCAGTTCTTACTTTCTTTTCTTTCAAGGAGTTAGCAGATGGTATACAAAATGAGTTAATGAAGTCCCTCAAGCGCAAAGAATTTCAAATATTCAATAGCTAAGAGAGTGAGAGGTTTTATTAAGCCTGCTATATAAAATGTGATCCAAGCAATTAGAGCCACGGGAGCATGACTTACCTGAACATAGTGAAGAAGGAAGGGATGTTATAGTCTCTGAGCAGCAGAAGAGTGGGCAGCCAGCCCTCTACCAGACCCTGGTTAGCATGAAACCCTGAGTTAAAAATAAACAAGTCAAAATTTATGTGAACCTGTATGCTGTACGTTCACAAACATTTTACAAACAAACATGTTAATTATTAGAAATATTAAATAATATTAATAGTGTCAGTTTTGCTTATGGTCTGTTACCCACTACACTGTTAAAACCACAGTGTATTTCTGTCTTCCCTTCATCTTTCCCCATCCTCCGATATAATCCTGGTAAAGTGAATATGTGCATCTTATCCCTGCTAGATTCTCCACTCTTTAAAAAAAAAACAAAAAAAAACGAGTCAGCTGGAAGCTACAAGATTAAAACGACAAACTGACAGAGAAAACAGTCAGTCTCAGTCTCCTTTTAGTCAGTGAGGTAAAGATGGAACAGAGTACACTTGATTAGGCTCCAGCACCCATGTGTTTCTCTTGTTAGCTTGAGTACAATCCCTTCTGGGCATACCTAATCTCATTAATAAACCAAGGAATCTCTGGCTGTCGTGTTCCTCCGCAGCCGTTTATTGACAGGTGTGTATTGTAGTGTCAGTGTCAGGATTGAGGTCTCACATAAACAGCATTATATAATCTAGCTTCACTGATGCTGACACACCTGTGGTGTCGATGTGAAGACGGCAGCTTTGCCACAAGCAAGCAGACTTCATTTGTGAGCTTTAGCTGGACATTGGGAAGCTTGTTAAATCTTTCTTTTCAGCATCACACCAGGTGAAAATGTGTGATACTCTCCAGTCAGTCACACAGATAGTCACAGCAGTCCGGCTACATTTAGGATGGGCTGGTTGCATAATCCTCCGGTATATTAACTGACAGATGTCACTTTCCCCCGACTCGGGTTTATATCAGAAGTCAGATTTTTGAACAGCAGGGGGTGGTGCGTGGTGGCGGTGGGGTATTATAGTGAAAAGTTTGCCCTTCAACCAGATTAACGAGGTTCCAGCCTGCCATGGCAGCAAATACTGTAAATCCATCCAGCTTAAGTGTCCCTGAGTGAGACAAAACCGAGCAAACAAGAGAATTTTCCTGTGCTTGCATTATTATTTTAACCCAGAGAAGGATGCGGTTATATCTCACTCAGCATTAAAGGGGAAAGTGGACATGTGAGAAACATGTTTGCAGATACCGGGGTGTATACAAGAAATGTGACAGCATGGCACAGAGATGGCATCATGTTATCAAGCGCCTCATCTTTCCCGGGAACTCAAACTGTAGGAGGAGGGCGATTTCAATTTTATTAATGCGCTCCATGACATGAACACCCCAGCGGTTACACTTATCATCATGAGAAAGCTGTTAACATGGAGTAAGCATTTAGAGGTTTAAACCATACCCCAGGAGACAAAGCGACAAAGACAGGCTACAGTCTGATTGGTAACGACTGCCATAATTGCCTGGCAGCAGAGTAAATCTGGGCCATATGGTAATTATTAATGATAATAGACTTTCTTTTTTTCTTTTTTTTAAACCAAGCAACAAGAAATTGTTATATAGGTGTGAAAATCCAGTTTATTTCACGGATAACAAAGCAGCAGTCTGGATGGGGTTTTTTGCATTTATGAGGCACCTGTTTTGGGGGCGTTGTATCCCTGTATGGGTAATATTACATATCCCACATCAATCTCCTTTCTGAAAGCTGACATTACCTCCTCCCTCTTATTCTCAAAGGTCAATATCTCCATGGTTTCTTTTGTAAATGTGTTTTTCTAGTTGCCTTCCCTTTCCCCTGGTTTTCATTCTCTTGTGACTTCAGCACACACACACACACACACACACACACACACCTTCTTTTTTATTCCTTTCGTCACGCTGCCTGCGCGCCTATCACCTAAACAGTGTCATAATGCAGTGCTCTGCCAGCTTTGCAGTATGAAATGCAGCCAGGCTCTCAGGCAGTTTACTCTCAGGATGACTGATTCCTGTATATTTAGCTCCACTGGAGCCTGTAGCGATAACCGAGCCAGGGTTATGGGTGCATTTTGGGTCGGGGCTTTACTGCTGATTTGCAGGTTAAAGGGTCAAAGAACAGACTCGGTGCAAAAGC
>VVHJ01026584.1:4060-23820 GCA_015107715.1 Tylochromis polylepis
CACCGGGCGGGGGGGGGGGGGGGGGGGGGGGGGGGGTGGGGGGGGGGGGGGGGGTGGGTGGGGGGGGGGGGGGGGGGGGGGGTGAGGGGGTTTGTGGGTAATATAAGGATAGATGATCTGAGAAGGGGCTACAAACACAATATGATCCCCTAAAAATGTTCTCGTCCCTCACTTTAATGACTTCAGTGTGGAGTCTGCAGCTGCGTCCAACCAGACCTCAGTCAGTTTTCAAAATTTAAAGACGTCTTCTATTAGGTTCACTTTCTCTGAGACAACCAGTGAACCTGTGAATAACGGCAACACCCAGTACAGAAAACAACCCACTGCAATCCAAGCAGACTGCCTTCCATTCGCAATCTCCGAAATGCTGACAGTCATTTTTTTTTTAATATTTTGACTTTTGCATTTGAAACCTTATAAAATCTTATTCAGTAGGATAATCTTGTCCTAATTGAATAAAATTATAAAATATTATTCAGTAGGTCTTGACGCATGTGCAATCATCCAGGTAAGGAAATCCTAAATGTTGATTCTGTTCATCTGGACGTAGCGTTTTCGGTGGGAGAAACATCTCTTCACTCATCCAAGTGACTTCTTCAGTCTCAGCTGACTGCAGGAAGGTGACGAAACGTCAGCAGGATGCAGTTATTACAAAGAGCTGTCATTTGCATTCATGCAAAAATAAATAATTTTTCTGTGATTCAGTGACCTGTAAAACCGACTTTAGCAGCAATAACATAGTAATTGTTTTCTGTATAACTTTAACAGTCTCACGCTGTGTTGTGGAGATTTTGGCCCGGTCTTCTTTGCAACGTTGCCCCGGTTCTTCGAGGTTTGTGGTTATTCATTTATGCACAGCTCTCCTGAGGTTCCACCGCAGCGTTTCAATCAGGCTGAAGTCTGACTGAAGCCGCTGCAACACCTTCATTCGTTTCTTTTTCTGTCATTCTGCTGCAGAGTTGTTGCTGTGCTTGGTATCATTGCCATGTTGACCCATTTGCAGTCAAGCTTTAGCTGACTGCTCATCTGCTGTCATTTTTTTTTTTTGCTGATTCGACAGATTTGACTCTAGATTATTTTTTTTGACTCGGTTGACTCACGGACTGCAACATGCCCAGGTCCTGTGGCTGCAAACAAACCCAAATTATTACACTTCCACCACCGTGACTGATAGTGGTTTGAGGTGTTTGTGCTGATATGCTGTGTTTGGCTTTCTTCAAACGTACATTATGACCAACATCTCCACTTTCATCTCTTCTTTATGTCTAAAGGACATTGGCCAAGTGTCCGGATCCAACTTTGCAAACCTAAGCTGTGGTGTAATTTTCTTTTTAGTGACAAGAGGCTTTCTCCTTGTAACCCTTCCAAACAAGCCAGATGGTCTTTTTCGAATTGTACTGTGGTGGATTTTAATATTTATCGTGCTAACTGAGGCCTGTAGAGTCTGAGATTGTTGCTCTTGGGCTTTCTGCAGTTTCTCTGAGCGTTGCACAGTTTGACCTTGGGGTAAATTTCTTGTGATATCCACTCATGTCTGGGAAGTTTGGCAGCTGCCTTGAACATTTTTGATTTGTAAATAATCTTTCACATTGTAGAATGATGGACTTCAGATTCTTTGGAAAAGCCTTATAACCCTTCCCAGACTGATGGGCAACAGTTGCTCCCCATAATTCATTGCTGATGTTTTTCCTCCTTGGCATTGTGTTAACACACACCTGAAGGCTCCAGACTTGCAAAATGACAAAACTTCTGCTTTTCATCAAGTGCATTCGAATAGCATCATCTGGCTGTTACTTACCCGTTAAATTCACATGGAAACACTACGACTATTTCACAGGACTGTAAAATATTTTGAAAACTTTGTTTTTTGCATGATAAAAATGATAATGAAGCGACAGCGACCCATCTCCTGTTGGTCTGTGGACTCAAAATTAGCATTTTGACCACTGCTGTGTTATTTTTTTTTTTCAGAAAAGGAGTGATCAAATTTGTAAGCGGGCTTATCAACTAATGTCAAAATTAATGTCTAAGATTCTGTAAACTTGTTTGATCGTCTTCAAAAGGCAAAAATTTGATCTTGCCTGTGACTAATGGTGGATTTCAGTGCTTGCGTGACCTGAAATTTTTTAGAACTGATTTTTAGTTGTGTTAACATTAAGTGGCAATCATTCCCACAACACTGTTTCTGTTTATACTCCACCCTTAAAGTCACTGGCATTTACTTTGATACACCCCAACTTCTAATTTCCAGCTGTGAAAAGGCTGGAGCTGAGAAATTGAACACAGCTGAAGATAAACACTTCCTATCCATCCTGTCTGACTCTCTGATTAATCACGGCCAGTGTATCCTAATTTTAACACAATGGATGTGACTGTTGTTGATATTTTCATCTCTCATCTTCCATAAAACATATTTCCTGTGTCCTGAGTTATGAAATATGAGTTAAATTTACTATTCAACAGACTGGTGATCTGGACAGGATGTACCCTGCCTCTCACTCTGTAACAGCTGCGCTAGTGTCCGAATCTCGACAACTCAGAATAAAGTATTGATTAATTCAGCTAATAGTGGTTAAGAAACTAGAGAGGCATAATAAGGTTCTGTCATAGCTAATAAACCGATGAAGCTTCATGCATGTGGAGGGAAAATAAAGACACTTTTTTTTTTTTTAAAAAAAGGACTCAAAACTTCTTTATTGTTAAAAATCAATATAGAAACAAATGTATGTAGAAAAACATCGACAACAATACATTCTTATT
Organism: Tylochromis polylepis; assembly: GCA_015107715.1. Classification (NCBI taxonomy): domain Eukaryota; kingdom Metazoa; phylum Chordata; class Actinopteri; order Cichliformes; family Cichlidae; genus Tylochromis; species Tylochromis polylepis. The sequence goes on from VVHJ01026584.1 coordinate 6,821, forward strand.
TTTCGTTACAAAGCACTCCTCTGTTTTAAATGATTCCTGCTTTATAATAATGGGCTTTATAAATGAAGGCGGTCAGGATTGCTGCTGGAAGGTAAAGGCACAGAACACTGCTTTATTGTCAGGAAACAGCATCTAAGCAGGCCTGTGCAACATTGTGTGGAAGAATCAGGAAACACCCTGCTAATGCTGTATTGTATCACTGCTCTCTACTGTCTCTGCCTCCATCACTCCACCATACGTTATTAGTGTGACAGTAGGTAAGTTTGAGGCTGGTGGCAGGACAGGAGGTTAACGGCAGCCATGAGTATTAAGCTAGATTAGCAATTTAGTTTGTAGCCCTAATCTGGGACTTTCATTACTGTACTTCTCCGATACTACAGTCATGTAATCTATTTCTCGCCAGTGAGAAAATGTATATTAAAACACACACTGCAACTAACTGAAAGGGTACTTAGTCTGCTCATTTTCAGCACTCTGCTTTTTTTCTTGGACTCCACTAGAGTAGCTTTGCATGATTCACAGTTCAAATAAAAATCCTTACTTTTCTTATATTTGCCCTTCATGAAGCTCTCCTTTTAATGAACCTCTCAGGTCATTAAGTGAGTTGTTAAGCATTTCTAACAACTCCACCCCCCCTCTTTCTTCTGATTGGCCAACATTTGGAAGCCTGTTGACAGAGAGTTATACTGTCTGGTATTTGCCTGAAGCACATGGTTGTAGTGACTACTCAGAGTAGTTTGAAAGCTGAGTTTTTGGCTTAGATGGATTACTTTAACCTCATTCTTTGAAACTTGGCCACTCGTAATATGAACATTCAGGATCTTAATGTTATATGATAGGTGAGAAAATGCAGACCAGGTGCCCTTAAAGAAATGCCCATTTGAAGACACGTAGAAAGGCAGATCACGGCACTCCATTACTTTTTCTAACTTAGCTGCCATTTCTAGATGTTGGTTAAGTAAACAGCATTTAAGTTTAATGCAGATATTTCTGGATTTGCAAGCCATCAGAACATTATCAGAACATTTCAGCCACATTACTATTCTATATCTATTACTGTTTTCTTACTAATGATGGTATTGTGATCAGATTTTGTCTCAGACATTGTTGTTGTTCGGTGGGTCATTCAGTTTGTTTTGAGGAAATTGTTAAAAAATGGCATCTTTCTATTTCAGTTATTAATGTCTTTCTTACGTGTCGCTAAACACATCACAAACAATACAACAGGATGTATTTTCATGCATAATTTCCATAAGAAAATATATACAAAACTTTTAAAGACTGAAATGTCTGAGCTCTGAGCCAGATGGCTCATTGTTCCCGCAACTATCTGATTGTGACAAATAGTTGAGTGAATAAAACTGGTGTCTGAGGTTTCCTTTGAGGACTGCATAGAGGCTAGTTGCCTAGCTAGTCAAGGAAACAGATACTTATAGCGTTCCTGATCTAGCGATAGCTACCCCTACTTTAGGCTTTAGACCTTTAGACCTTACTTTAGACCTATAGACTGCTTGCTAGGGAAAAATATATATTTCCTGACAAGCTGGCAAATGGTTACTGGCAGTCGCTTTGTGAAATTGGTCACCAAGTGTTATATGGTTCTGCTTTGAAAACCTCCATCTGATTTCTTTGGTTGCTACCACATTGCAGTTTAGAGATAATGACTTGTCTAAAAAGCTTGCCAACTACTCACTGAGCAGTAGTCAAATTGTGAAAAGTGCAACACAATCAGGAAACAAAAGCATTCACCTTCAAATTAAAATTTGTGTGTTTTGAAAAGCGTTGGTTTCAGTGGTAACGGTTAACTTTTAGAGGGTTTGCAAGCATGTTGGCATCTTCCGTGTCATCTATGGGTCCTGCAGAAATCACAAGGTTTTTGGAGCAGCGCCTACTTTGTTACCAGGTTCACCCAGTGATATTCAGCAACCACTCTCCAATATTTTTCCCTAGCAACTGGTGGTTGCCAGGTGATAACTAATGACTGGGTCTGTAGTTGAGCTTGAAAAACCACCAGGGCAACTATCACTCAAATGAGTTAACTTGGTAAAATACAGAAAGAGGCTGGATTTAGTGAAATGTTTTTTGTGATTAACCAGCCATCAGATGGCAATCAGTTTCCATCTTTAGGGCCAGTTAACTAGTTTCCCACTGGAATAGTTTAACTCTGCCTAGGTAGAGATAAAATCTCAAAGCTCTCTGTACGTCACCAAACATCATTTGGTTATTCAAATTTAAATGATTCTGCTTCTGACTTGCAGTCAGGCAGCAGTATTAGTTTCCCACCATGCTCTAGCATGAGGAAGGACAAAGAAGAGCATATCATGTTTTTTTTTTCTTTTTTTGTTTGTTTAAAGGCCATGGTGAGAGAAATGCATCTGCAAAAATGTACTGAAAAAAAAAATACATTCTCTCCATATACATATAAATACATTTCTGCTGTGCAAAATGCAAGTGTAGAAGCCTCTCACCGAAGCTTAGCGTTCAGTCAACACATCCAATGCATTGACACGTAATGCATGAATTTTAGGCATTTCACCTAAAAATGTAGTTTAAAGCACCAAAACTCAGGCCTGCTCGATATTTACTTTAAAGGACAATGACAAAAGCCGCAACTATTTCTCCATTAATAGATCGGTCAATGGACGATCAATTAATTGTTTGTCTGTTTTCAAGTAAAACATTTGCTGCTTCTTAAATATAAGGACTACATGACAGTAAGCTGAATATATGTTTCAGAAATTGGGTGGGCTATTTTTGACTTATTTGGCTAATCAAAAATAACTGGCAGATTAATCAATAAGGAAAATTGGTTACAGAACAGCAGAGATTCACAAAGCTGGTTTAGTTAGCCGACAATGCTAACTTAGGTCCCGAAAAATACCACATTACTGTATCTTTGGGGCACCTTTCAGAGCAGAAAGTACATTATTTGGTATTTATATTATCAAATACATTATTTTTTTAAATGTTTAAAATAGGTTTATCATTGTTAATATCCAGCAAATTTACCACACATGATGCTAACTATGTTTGCCACACTTACTAGTGAAGCACTGGTTAAAGACTGGTTACATGGGTGACTGCCAGTTGTTGATGGTGGATGAATGTGAAGCAGATGGTATCATTTAAAACCGCTCACGTGAATTACTTTTTACGGCATTTCTTTAAAAAAAACAACAACAAAACTCCTGTGAATTCCCACTTTGGCCCTCGTGAAGCAATGCAATCAAAGACCTTTTGATAAATAACATCTCACAAGTTATGAAAATAGTAATCCAGGGAGCCAGCTTCCCATTATTTCAACACAAAATAAAATATATCTAGCACGAGTCAGAGGAACGATACCTCCATGTATCTTCATGTTCTAACATCACTTTAGCCTTGCTGCTAGATAAATATTAAAAATGATGCACGGTTTCTATATCATTTTTTGGAAAAATGCTCTCTCCTTACAAAGTCCCTGACAAGTATGTCTTGTACATGTTTTTACAGCACTGGGTAACATGGTTGAGAGAATTCAGAGGCACGGCTTAGCCATCCCAGCCTTGGTAACAAATTCCACTATGGGCTTCTCTGAGGATGACCGTGGGCTAGAGTCTGTCTACCATTTGCCAGGAATGGGCGATCCGCACTCGTACCATGAGACGTAGCTGACATGGGAATGTCCTCCTATTTGTCCAAAGTGGACAGGTTCTTGACGCAATGCTCTGTAGAAACCTAGACCAAAAAGAACAATACATGATGAGAAAGTGTTTTAAATCTGATTTGGTGAACCTCGTTCAATCTAATTTTATCACACTGCCCCTTAAGAGCAGCAGAATTTCCTGTTTCGTATATTAAAAATGTACAGACAGCTATCACTGACTGACTCTGATTTTGAAGCTAATCTAAAAACTAACAGATTCTTAAACGTCCTCTCTGGTTTCTAAGCAGATTTCTGAACTCTTATACTAGACGGGGATCAAAGATGATCACATACTCAAGAAGCAGGTGTCACATTGGATTTAAAAATATCTCTTTTATATCTGTAAGCATAGATAGATAGATAGATAGATAGTTTTTTTTTTTTTTAACAAATCATGTAGTAAACTGGATCTTAATGTCCAAGAAATGCATGCTTACTGAGGAGCTCAGGAATATTCAGGACAATTTTTTACCAGGTCTGGATGGAAGCTGGTCGGCTCTGAGCTGTCTGCCAGTTCGCCCATCCAGGAATGAGTCAACAAATTGACAGTGGTCCTCACCAAAGCCGGTCTGATCTCCAATATTGTAGAATTTACCTACAGGGGAAAATGAAGAGAAACAGATCAGATGTGGGACCAGTTTCCTGTGAAACTGGGCAATAAATTCAGCATCTGTACTCACCGTTGAGCGTGTCGCTCAGGTAGATCTTGTACCTAAGTGAGTTGCATAGCTGTACACCGACAAACTTGCGGTACCAGGTCCTCTTCACATACTGTTTGCCATGGCAGTCAGAGTATGAGTCCGTCTTGAAGGGGAATTGAGTCCAGATGGCATCTTTTCCTGTACAGAAAAGGTTTTTTTTTAACTTTCTACCTTAAAACATGTTTTTCTTATAACCACGTGGACGGTAGATGGATGTTAATTTACCTGAAACGTTCTCACTCACTCTGGGGTCCGCTAAAGAAAGAATAACAACATGGTCTTAACAACTTATATAAAGAAAGCATAACTGATACTGCACTTTGATGCAGGAGTGCCCGCTCATACTGTGAGCAGCAACCTTCATCATCATCTAGATCAGCAAAGCAGAACATTTCATTATTTCTCTGTGTTTAAAATACAGGTTATCAAATCACTCATGCAATGTTTGAAAAAATTTAATATGCTGGGTTTCAGCATTTAAAACCAACTAAATCAATGATTGTTAGTAATCTATCAGTGAAGTCCAATCAAGGATGATTGCACAATTGATTAATTGTATTTTGCAGGAGTGAAGTCTCAGATTATGATAAATGTCTAGCAGGAAATGACCTTCATACAATAGCAGTAATTAATTATACATCTGTAATTCCTGCTAAGTGGATTTGAAATGGGCAGAAACAATAGCCGCCGGTGAGGGTGACCATTAATCTCAACTGATGAGCGGAAAGTTTGGAGAGTTTGTAGCTTGTTGTTCAAAACATTTGAAGTCATGGAGAGCTTCCTGGATTCTCAGTTTGACTGCAGCTGCTTTGTGCACGCTCTGAGGACGGGCACAGTTTAAGTTGAGCAGGAATGTACCTGACTCTGTGTTGAAGGTCACTGGTTCGCTGGGAGGACCTGAGCCCAGCTCATTCCTTGGCTTCACCTTGAACTCGTAACTAAAAAATGGGGGAAATAATAAATAATAAGGAATATAGTCTTAACTTTTTCAAAGGTGACACAGCAAACTCAGAGGCCACAAATTACAAAGAAAATGTAGTAGCGTTGTGGTTCTCAAGCAGTCCTTCAGGTAGGTATGAACTATTTTGCAAAATCTTATTAGGAACTATAATTTATCAAAGTAAAGTAAAAAAAAAAAAGTAAAATAAAAACATCAGCTCAGCCCAAAACAGTGAAAGTACCAATATATTTTAATACTATATTTCTCTGGATAGACCACCTTTATTTTTCTTGATAATACACTTTTAACAAATTATTAACAAAAAACGTTGAAGCTACTTGTTAATAATAGTGCTTTTACTGTAGCAAAGGATTTCTCCTTAACCATTTCCCCCAGGTCAGTAAAAAATACAACAACCATTGTTTTTCTCTTTTTTATACTGTGTCAAAGTTACACAACTGAGTGTTTAAACAGGTTTTATAAACTTGAACAGTCACGAGCATCATGCAGCCCGTGCATGACAGTGAAAACCATGACCTCTGCTCACAGCTCTTTACTTTCACATGGTGATGCTGGAGTCCAGACTCGCCATGGGCCAGACTTCATTTCTAACCGCCTTCCTTCACACCAAATAGCTTTCCCACATCGCGGCTCGTTAAAGCGTCAGCAAGCGTAACAGATGCTTTGCTTATTTTACTGGGCTCAACTGACTTGGGCTGTTTGAACAGCTGAATGCAATGACTGCTCCGCCAACCAGCAGATGTTCAGTCAGATCTGAGGTGCAGAAACGCTTAACATCCTGAGATTAATTTGTATAAACCTGCTTTATTGTAATGAACTGGTTTGGTTTGGACTGTTTTCACATTTTTTCATGTCTTCTCTTTCTTTTGTGTAACCTACAAATAGACTGGTTCTCTTGGCTACACAGCGAATCAATCTCATGACATTTAATCACGGTAAATGAATCTGTAGAAAACCCCCGACGCCAGGCTGTGAACATTTGCACATGGTACACAAGGCTGGCTGATTTCCAATCTCAAATTCATCTTGAAAGGTAAAGTTGAAGAAAGAAAAGTCATGAAACTAACTGAGGTAGAACACACCTGCTCTCAGGTTTGAGGTTCTCTACAGCAGTATGAGTCTGGTTTGTAGTCAGGATGGAAACCTGTTCTCCATCCGGTCCTTTAGCAGTGGAGATGACTTCATACTCTGAGGAGAGGATGACAGAATCAGGCCATGACCAACAGAATCATGAGATAACACAGCTAAAACCACCATATGAGTGTTATACGTTAGTCACCAAAGAGTTTCAATTTCATTCAGTTTTCTTTTGGGCTGCTGCAATAACAATTCAGCCAATAAGTACCAGTGGTTTCATTGTCAGTCTTCTCCCAGTCCAAGATGATGAAAGATGGGCATCCCTCCACTGTCACCACAGTGAGGTTGGAGGGTGGAGTCTTTGGTGGTGATGTCACATTTGTCTCACTGGGTTCATCTTCGGGGAAGTAGTTGAGGGAAGAGGTAATGGAGCAAGGCTCGTCTGGTTTCTTTCCAGTTTTGTAGATGACGTGAGGTGCTGCAGAAAGAGAAAGCAAATGTAAAGCACCAGCATCAGTGGGGTTTGAGGTTCACTTTGTGCACGTTATTGGAGCTGGAACAAAAAATGCTTGGTTTTGATGTTTATGTTGGTAAAGGGTAAAACCCAGTTTCCTGCTAAAGTGACCATTTCAGCTTACCTACGTAACGTTTCTTGCCCATGGCATCAATCTCAGAGGATGGCTGTGATTTAAAAAGATCTGACTCCTCCCATGACTCCTGTCGAGGCGCTGAAAGAAGAAACACAACACAAAATGTTTAATGTCAAGAATGAACGTCCTTCCTTCTATGTGCAACATTTCTTGTAAACAAAGCAAAAAATATTACAAGAAGGTATGTAGTGCCTCTTGTGAGATGGTTTGTGATATTTTGTGCATATTCTCCAATGTCCATGAAAATATTTTTTTTTCTTCGGTTTGTTTTTGTGGGTTTCTTTTGGGAGTGAGTATTTAGTTAAAAATACTATATTTTCCAAAAGCTTTATTCAAAGAAAGTGGTGACTGGCATGAAAACTTTAAAAATGCCCAGCAAGGCCCCATTTGGCAGCATATTGTAAATAGACTTCATGTTCAATCATTGGTCACATGCATTTGGTTAAACTAGCAAAACATTTCAAAATAAGCAGGAGAAAATTGTCCTAAATTGCAGTATGCATGCAGTGAACTGGACGAAACTGGGCTGATGACTACTACTTGATTGCCAAGTGGAAATCTTTGTACCAGTAGTTGTTGGTGTAGCAGTTGTGGTCTGTTTCCGTTCCTGTTTGATCGGCTTGGCGGTCGCTGCTGGCACTTTGGGTTTCAGGACTGGCAGTTTATCATTCTGTTTGAAGTTGTTAACTTTGTCTGATGGAAAACATGTAAACAAAAATAGGTCAGCCTTCAGAAAACTGTAACTGTCACAGTTAAACATTCTTTGGAATACACAAGGGAGCAGACAAAGTTCATCATTTGTCTTCTTGAGTTCCTACCCATTTCTCCAGGTTTTCCAACCAAGTTTGGCTTCTTGTTGATCTGTATGGCCGGACGAGCAGGAGATCCTGAAACAAACAAAAACATTATCTTGTTATAACCTCTTATCAGCCTACTGTCGTGAGCCAAACCATCTCTGGATTTGGGACTTTTTGCATTAAAGGGTCTCTTTCATGTGCAAGCATTTCTCATTTCTTAGTTCTTTTACCACTATTAATATAATGTGCTGCATTAAGTTTCTGAAGTATTACATGACAGGAATGTCTCTGCTTCAAATCAGATTCAGGCTTGTTCTTTAGTCTGGGGACAGCACTGGTCTAAATAAGGTAAAAATAAACTTTAACAGCCACTTTGGATCTATTTTCTAGCCAGGTGCTGTCTAATCGCTTGGAAAATCAATTTTTTGAGCTAAGGTAGAGCTCCCTACCCATTTCCAAATGCCAAATGAACCTTAAAACATGAAAAATTCCTTGTAATCCCACGAGATCTTTTGTGTTTTTCTGACTGAAGTTCAGAACCTGCAGCCAATTACACCCCCACCCCCTGCCCCCTTTCCTCTTATTTAAGCAGAAGCCAAAATTCTTCACAATCAAGGAATTGACCCGGTTCCAAAACTAAATAGAATAAATGCAAAGCCAGGAACATGAAAGATGGTGGAGTCCTGAAACATGTTAGCTCGTAACATGAAACAAAAGAGATGCATTCCTTTCAATCAGTTGCATGTAAATATGTATGACGGGCTGCCTCTGTGAATGTTTGCTGTTGTTTGACGTGAAGTTTGCTTGAAATTACTTAGGCTTCATAGAGATATTTTGCTCACTTGGGTAAACCTTGTCAACAAACCACTAGAGGTACAGTGCTCTCCAAGGATCATTATATTGGAAGGTTAGAGTGGAAACTGTGCTATAATTATAGCCTATGTTCAGAAATGCATCATGATGACAATGCAGAACTAAATTAAATAAACATTTGTATGATTTTTTTTTTTTCCCCACACACAAATAATTCTAAAATAAAAAGCAAACAGAGGTTTCCGCATTCTGATGAAAATTGTCTAATGCACGCCATGCTGTCCCGGCTGCGCGAGGGTTTTCTAAACACGGCATCTCTGCAGCAAGATGTCTGAAGCTCATCGCACTCGCAATCAGGCAAGAAGCACAAGCTGAAGCATTTGGACCCTGGACAGAAAATGTTAAAAATAATACCAAAGGTCCAATCCAGATGCCAGGTTCATCACAAGCTAATTAGAAACAGTCTCCTCCTTTAATTTCTGTGGCGAGAAAAAGCGCAAAGCTCTGCAAAGTGAGGTTCTGTAAAAGTAAGCTAACGATCAGGGGAGCGCATACTTTCCAAAGCCTTTGGCCAAAACTTTCAAGCTGACGGCCAGTATTTTCCTTCATGGTCCTTCTAAAGATTTGTTTCTGGACATGTAACACCACCAAACCATGCAGTCTTGGCGGTGTAGAGCAACCGGAGCGGCAGTCAGCACACGGCATGGGCAAGTTGTGGGTGCAGACAAATGAAATTCATGCCGTTACCAACCATAAACCCGCTCTTCTGTGGTGGGACCCGAACGACCAAACACTTCAGGGAGCTCAGACTTCTTTTCCTCCAGCAATGAGTTGTTCACTGCAGCAGGAGAGGCACTGCGATTAAAACTGGAGTCTGTCTTTAATACTGATTTAAAGCCCTGAGACGCCTTGGACATTTTCGCTTTTGCATTTTTAAGTTTCTGTCAAAAAGTGATAGATCAGTGGTTTCTGGGTGTTAACATACAAAAGACAACAAATCAAAACTAGAAAACTGACGACACCAAAACCAGCTCATGCATACTGGACAGGAAGACCATGCCCACCATGACACCATGCACAACGTAAATCATTAACTGAGTAATTCACTATAAGCTTTTGTAAACTGTGATCTGACCAAGTTCCAATTTTCAGATGGGTTCTGAAGGTGGCCCACCTCATAATACAACTGAATCTAAAGTGAAAGTTCTCGTAACCCATATCGCCCTCTGTCTTTAGCTGCTTATGAAAGCCCCAGTTTGTAAAGCTTCAGTTTTGTTACTTTCAAAAGCTTATTGAGTTTTGTGATGCTTGAATGTCGCTGCAGAGAGTTTAACACCTGCGGAAGGTATTTCTAGAATACTCAAACTTCTAAGCGCTCAAAAACACTTTTCTTGATACAAAAAAACCAAACAAAAAATACGCTTATTATACCCTAAAAAGACAAACGAAGAAGAAAAAAAAGCAGTTTTCAAATATTTTCCCTTCACTGGTACTTTAGTTCCTATTCCAAATAAATATTGCAGCCAGTTTGTGCCAACAACTTGTTAAACCTATTAAAATAATTGTTGCAGTAAGAGTAATATTTTCTTTCCTAGTTGTTTTTGGACACTACTTCAAAACATCAGAAAGTAAACCAAGCACTAGTTTGAGAATACCATATAGCAGCTATAAGGAGAACCTCTGAGTGACAGCTACTGTATCCAAGTACAGAGTCAAGCTCAGCAAGTGTAGTCAAGTCTGAGCCAGCGATAACGCTCCACTCCACCAGCTCTCATTAGCTAAGTAGATTTTAGCAGCATTAGTTTAGCTAAAAGCGTAACAACACTCCCAGTAACACTGATGCCTTATAGCTATATTATTAGATATTTCTCTATAAACTTAAAAGTCCAATTTCAGAAAAGGGATTCTGATTAGTTTGTAGTTCTTGTCGAATAAACTAACAAACATGTTTTTTTTTTATCATTTTCAGCAGATAACAGACTCTTTTCTTTAGAGTATAACTCTGGAAACACTGTTTACACTAACCACAGCTTTCTTTTAAAACCCAACATGCTAATGTTCCCAAAGACTGCGAAAACTGTGCGGTAGCATAAAAAAGTTTGAACTGTGGGGAAATGGCCAAAGTTTAAAAAAATAAATAGTCACTCCTGCAGACAACAAATAGCTTCATTATTAAATACTTTTGTAAAACACAATATTTAAACATACGCGGTCAGAGTTCAATGTTCTAAGGAATAATGAAACTTTCTGTGAAATATTCTACAGGGTTATTAGAGCAAAGCAGTGAAACAGTGAAGGAGTGAAATGTTTTTTAGCCCAGCACCCAAAGAGCCGAGCAGGTCTCTGAATTTGCTAGTTTCCCCAACCACAACCTTAAACCAGACTGTTAAACACTACCCACCAACAACAACACATAGAACACAGAGGGACACAATCTGCTTCTGGACTTACGTAACATCTCACATAATCAAGCATCTGCATCGACTTGATTAGTTAAGAATCTCTGCCTGAAGCTTTGCTCAAAACTGGCTTGAGGCAGCGAACATGGGACAAAAAGACAACATAGACGGACAGACCGATGGTGGACAAACAGATGGATGGATGGATAGTGCATGGACATTAATGTATTAATAAAAAAATGGATGGAGACAAAAAAAAAACACCAACAAGAGCTGCAGTGGAGGTGAAGATGCTGCAAAAGCGACTGAAGGGTTAATGATGAAACACAGAAAGACAAACAACGTCTTTTTTTACCCAGTCGAGGTCGGGACCATATGGCCGGTTTAGGTGGGGAAATGCCCCGGTGTGGTTGTCCATTTACTGTTGGGAGAAAACTGAGCGTTATGAAGGGAAAGAAACTGTCTCTGAAAACTGAACCTGATACAAGGACAATCAACCAAGTCCTTTTCTGACCAAAATAATCTTATTTGTCTTTACTCGTCTTGACTATTTAGAAAACACTTTTCCCATTTGTTTTGTTTTTTTCCAACATTTGTCTATTTCCTTAACTCTACAGAATTCCTTCATTCTTGTCACGGATCAAAACAATCTGAAAATACAGATAATTTCTCTGCCCTAAGTGGAGACATGACAAGAATAAAAAAAAAAACCCCAAAAAACATGCAGACTTTAAACTTAATCTGCATTATTTATTCTGGAGGCATTATAAAATCCCACTAGCTGATCTATTACCCTTTTAGACAAAGCTTTTAACGGACTTGTTCGGTTGTTCACCTGAAAGGTTCATTTAGCAGCCAACAGTTAAACAAAATGAAGTTTCGCAGCGTGTAAGTCGGAAAAAAAAGGCAAAAGTAAAATTGTGTTGAGGGCTGATGAGATGCAAACCAGTGTTGAGACACGCAAGAGATTTCTTTCTTAAAATTGAAAGAATAGTGGTGCAGAAAACCATTGCAGAAACCCCAAAATGTCTCAGACTGTAACAATAGATGGGAAACTGGAAGATAACGAGTCCAGAAGAGGCAAAACCAATCAGTGTTCATCAGAATATCTCAAAATTCTAAAAGCACAATAGTAGGTATGTTTGATATTTCACTTCTTTTTGGTATTTTTGTTTTTTTGTCATCTTCTTGATTTTAGAATCTTGAACAAGAAAGCAATATATTCAATAAGCCTGTAAGTATTTTACCATTAAATATGCATTGGAGTGGAACTAGAATTTGACTTGAAAAGAAAAGTCAAACTTAAACTTGAGTACTTGAAATTAGATGTGTTTCATGGTTTAGCCTATCAAAACATTTTCCCCTTGGACAGTAAAAGACAGCAAAGCAGCAAAGTGAGCATAAGAGAGACAGGTACAAGGAGGATTACCCCCAAGTTTCCCTGAAGTTGGGGATGAGTTACTCGATCTAGAGGAGGGGGAGTGGGGCTGTCTGAAGCCATTAGAGAAGGGAAAGAGAGGGTTTCTCGATGCAGGCCTCATGGATCCGGTAACCGTGGTAGCTGCTGGGTTGTAGGGCTGCAAAGGCAGTGATGGAGTGAGAGTTCTTTTGTTTCCTTGACCTAAAAGATCAAAAACAGTTGCAGGGCCTGTGTTACAGTCGGATCTGGCCTTTATCTGTGTTGGCAGACAAGCGAGCTTGCAGCAGCCCTGAGCAGCGTCGTTAGTGATGGACCATTAAATCTGATGTAATTGAATTTATGGAATAAATGAACAAATGAGCATGATGGGACCGAGATGATTCTTTAAGCGCTCACAATCTTGAGAAACCAGTCATCGAAGATGCTGATGAGCTTTGATAACCGGAAGATTGTGTGCTGCATGCAAACACCAGATGAAATGTGCGTGAGGGTGATACTCCTGGATTGAGCAGCCATTCCTGTGGAAAAAACCTTTAGTGCTAAATTCACTGGAAGCTGCCTGGAAGCTCAAGGGAAAGAGATGATTGCAAATTAACAGCAGACAGACAGAGCAAGGTTGCTTTTGATTGCAAGACAAAGGAAGCTGTTTGTGAGGTTGTTATTACCCCAGGTGTTAGTTTTGGCCCGCTCATTGGCCAGTGCTGATCTCAGCAGTGATGAGCCGTCCTGTGATTTGCCGAAAGCTGTATGAAAAAAAGAAGGTTGAACACTAAAAAAAGAAATGAAGGCGCTTTTCAGTTTGAGAGACGGTCTGCATCCAGTCAAATTAAAACCTGAAAATGTAAATATATGTAAATGCCCTTCTTAAAGTTTGCCAAACACAACTGATCGTTGAGGAGGTAAGACACACATACCAAAAGGCAATATTTTTAAAGCCCTGGTTACATTTGGATTCAAAGTGCACTTTATGAAGGGGGACTTGACATAAATAGTACTTTACTTTGAAGACTCATCATGAGCTCTTCCCTCAAAGATCTTACAAAGGTGGTGCAGAAATAATTTGAACACATTACTTTTCCAGTGTAAACGCTAATTTTTCCTTATAGTTTCCTAAAAATGTATGTGATCAGTGCGGGATGCACTGTTTGTTTGCCAGCAGTCCACCTGTTCTCCCGGGTGACAGGCTGCACATGTATGCCAGATCTTTTCACACAGTGCAAAGTGCATCTGACACTTGCCTTGGTGACAGGGTCATGTAGTCACAGTTCCCAGGGCCCTTTGACCTCACATGGGCAATTTATGTAGGCAGAAATTAAAAGCTAAATATAAGTAAGTATTCAGCCAGTCATGTCTCAGCTATCCAGAAAAATGCATTTTAAATCCAAATGTAAACAGGATCAGATTCTTTGAAGATTATGCTCTTAATTTTGTAGAACTGTTATGATTATTTTCAGCATGTTAGGTAATGTGTGATGGAAAGATTTTAAGATCCGTACATTTTAAATAAGTAGTCAGTTGACAGCAGCTGAATGTGTTACGTTTCTTTGTGGAGTTCAGCTGTTTATGGATAAAACTCTTATTTTGTGGCCCCACACACAGTTTAAAAAGAAAACAGAAAACACACAGATTCATTTGGTGAAAAAAAAAAAAAATTAAAAGCTGACCAGTTTTAACTGTGCTCATACTAATTTTTTAACAACAACATTGCATTAGTTACACCCCCAAAGAGCTCCGATATTGAGAGACACTACATCGCACAGAAGCAGAAAGAGGACGGAGTTTTTGGAGCTTTTGAAAAGAATGTTTGGCATTTTGGGGACAAAATGTGGTAAAAGCAGTGAAGCTATTTGCAGATGATGCTTTTATATTCATGAATACCATACACTGAGTCTAGAACAGTTTGAAGTATTAAGGGACTTGGATAGACGAGACAGGTGTTTTTCAAACAAAACTGACCATGATAAACTGTATGTTTTCTAAAACATGATGATTGTGTCACAGACAAACAAAAAGACAAAAAAAAGAGATGGTAGGGAGGAATTACCAGTGGGGTTACGAGGCTTCTCGGGTGCACTAGTGGGTGCCTTAGTAGTTTGCACATGAATGGAGTCACCTCTGGAGGCTAACTTAGTAAGAAGGATGGCTGTGATGTTGGCATGAGGGGCTTTGGTGGGCACAAGTTTGGGGAGGGCAGGAGTGGGAATATCCGCTGGTTGCGTGGTGTTGTTTCTAACTGTGTTTCCTTTTTCTGGGATGAAAGAGAAGAGAGGTACTGAGGTCGTAGGAAACTGATCGGTTTTTGTTTCTGCTTGATGTGTACACTGAGATCTAAAATGTAACAGACATGCATTTGGACTCATCTCATCCAACAACTCTGGAGAAATTAAAGTCATCAGATACATGTCTTTTGAAGCTGGAAATGTGTTCAGCTTTTCTTTCAAATAGGACATGGTATAGATACTTCATTTGATACTAAATAAAACATGTTCATGATGAAGGGTCTTAGATCTGTGATCTCACTGGCTTATTGGTTGGTGATATCCAGTAGTCTGAAAAAGTGTTTGCCCTCTTCCCGATTTCCTTTCTTTTGTATGTTTGTCACACTTAAATGTTTCAGATCATCAAAAACTTTAAATATTGGGCAAAGATAACAGAAGTAAACACAGAATGCAGTTTTTAAATGAAGGTTTAAGAAATCACTTAAATAGCACCTGCCTGACAAAGTGGAGCAGACCAAAAGATCCTCAAATGCCAGACATTATGCCACAATCCAAGGAAATTCAGGAACAAATGAGAAGCAAAGTAACTGAGATCTCTCGGTCTGGAAAACATTATAAAGCCATTTCTAAAGCTGTGGGACTCCAGCGAACCACAGTGAGAGCCATTATCCACAAATGGCGAACGCATGGAACAGCGGTGAACCTTCACAGGAGTTGCCGGCCGACCGAGGACACCGACGACTCATCCAAGAGGTCACAAAAGACCCCATAACAACATTCAAAGAACTCCAGGCCTCACTTGCTCAAAGGAACGTCATACCAACATTAAAAAATGGTGGTGGTAGTGTGATGGTCCGGGGCTGTTTTACTGCCTCAGGACCTGGAAGACTTGCTGTGGTAACTCGAACCATGAATTCTGCCGACTACCAAAACATCCTGAAGGACAATGTCCAACCGTCTCTTCGTGACCTCGAGCTATAACATACTTGGGTTCTGCAGCAGGACAATGATTCAAAACACCGACACACCAGCAAGTCCACCTCTGAATGGCTTAAGAGAAACAAAATGAAGACTTTGGAGTGGCCTAGTCAAAGTCCTGACCTCAATCTGACTGAGATCCTGTGGCGTGACCTTAAAAGGCAGGTCATGCGCGAAAACCAAAATTCCTCCACAGCGCTGTAAAAGGCTTACTGCCAGTTACCGCAAATGCTGATTGCACTTGTTTCTGCTTGTTCCAGTTGTTAGGTTTAGCGGGCAATCGCTTTTTCACACAGGGCCATGTAGGTTTAATGAATTTAATAATAAACACCTTCATTTAGAAACTGCATTTTGTGTTTACCTGTGTTATCTTTGTTTAGTATTTACATTTGTTTGATGATCCGAATCATTTAAGTGTGACAAACATACAGAAAAACAGAAGATCGGGGGAGGGAGCAGACACTTTTTCACACCATTGCATTTAGTCAGCCTTTTCCTTTTGTAGACCAAGATCTAATATTTCTGTTAGAACTAATTAGAAAACTCTGGTTTCGTACCAGATACCAAGCCCTAAATTCACCAAGATTCTCTCATTTTCAAACAGACACCTAAAGAATTTGGTTTTGTTCCCTATAATCTCGTACCTCAGAGAAATACAGAAAAGTTTGAAGACATTGTACTTCAGGAGGATTTTGCAGAACGACTTGTGTTGGCTTTCCTGGATGGGAAATTCCAACCACGTCTGCGTCTGAACTGACTGGCATGCACTCCTGTCATGCAGACTGACTGAAGAGAGCGGTGACTTGCAACAAGTAGGATGGGGACAGCTGGACAGACAGTCAAGATGGATGATAGAGGAATGGTTAACTTGACATAGCTGATGATTTAAATATAATCTGCAGATTTAATGATAATAAAATAGCTATTGTACTGTTGAGCCTTTGTACCTCTCAAAGGTCCAAATATCAGGTATTAATTGAAAAGTCCAAGAAAAGAGAAATCTCATTGGTCAAAGAAAGCAGGAGAAAGGAGAAAAGAAAATGGATGATGAATGCTGAAGCATGATGGCTGTCATATAAATTTCAGCAGTGTGGTTTGAAAAATGAGCCACAGCTACTGCTGGAGTGGGAAGGCCAAAGGGAACTTACTGATCTCCGGTGACATCATTTCCTCGCCTCGTTTTGACTTTCTAACTGGGCTTAAGGCATGCTAACATGCAGCCAATCTCAGTAGCTGCACGCCCCACCCCCACCCCTCCCAGGTGCATCACAGGCTCAGGCGAAGCAGGTAAAGATGGACT
>VVHJ01026584.1:23840-37299 GCA_015107715.1 Tylochromis polylepis
AAAGATGGACTGCAAATGAAGCTGATGATTAAAGAATAAAAGAGCGTCTGTTTCGTTACCGGAGGACACGTGAGGAAATTTGGGCTCAGAAGAGCCAGGCACAGGGATAGTTTCCTGCTGGCTCTCAGGAGGTGCTGTGGGAAATAACACGGTGCGTTTATAAGAGGAAAAATGTCAAAATTAAAGAGGGCATGTTTGGAAAGACAATAAATTCTTCGTGAAACCTAGCAACCATTGGGTTAGACTGATGAGGCTTTTCATAAACAAATCTTCAACCTCCTTTAGTCCTGTGAATTTCTTACTTTGGAACATTTAAAGAATGTTGGTACTATTGTTGTTTGCTTTCTCACGTTCTCACATCTGCAATGTGAGGATTGAAACTGCATTTTGGAGCCTGTTTTCCATCAGTAGAACCCTTTTAGGAAGCTTTTGTGCCGTGCTGTGTGAGCAACCTCTCTGTTGCCCTGAGAGGAATGAAAAGTGCGCAGACAGGGAGAAAAGAAACAAAGAGAGATAATCACCAAAGGAGGTGCGTGGAGCTCCAGGGAACCCTGGGTTTTTGAACACAGTAGCCGTTCGAGGCCCCGTCCCATTGTGCAGGGCTGCAAACAAGTCAACAAAGATGTTCAAGAAAAACAATGAAATGGTTCAGCATGAGCAGCTCAGCAGACAGATGTTTAAGTGCAGAATACAAGTCGGATGTTTTCAGAAAGATCAGCAGCTTATCAGCTGTAGATGAGTGACATTTTTACATGTGCTGCGTCACTTTTTTCATACTATTATATTTGGTGCATAAAGCTTTTGGCTTGAACCTCAGGATAATTGTGAGGTTGTTGTTTTTTTTCCTACTACAAAGGGTGTTTCTAACCAGCCTGAACCTGTTTTGCTGTGTTGGCCTCTGAGAACACATTACTGACTGTACATACCTGAACTGAAGTCAAACAGATTCCACAAATCATGCCAGGGAGAAATAAAGACTGAGCAGACTGTATGTTAATTAAAGACAAAATCATAGATCTTACCATAACGAGGAGCAAAGAGGGGCGTCTGTTTGTAACAGAAAAAAAGGAACAAATAATGTCCACTTTAGACATGTTTAAATCGAATATACATAAAAACAAAGACTCCTAAGCTCATGATGCATTGGTTTAAAAAATTAGACCTCAAAAAAGCAGAAGGCTTTAAATTCTGTGGAAACTCAGAGGTAGTTTTACATTATGATGACATAATATCTTCACCTTTGATTTTCTTAATAACGTGTTTGTATATTCTTTCTATTTTCTTTCTTCAAGTTTTATTTATTTAAGAAAACCTTTATTCATTGCCATAATACTTTAGATTAAATATGAAGTAATCTTACCGACCCCCCAAAATTACACAAATAAAAAAATAGGGCAGATTTTTTTGACAATTACACAAAAGCAAAAGGTAAAAAATGTTATCATGAAAAAAAAAACCCCAATATATAGTAAGTGCAGCATAGTTTGTTCATGTTATCATTTACTTCATAAAATATTTTTTAAGTACATTTTGAGGTATTTAAGTAAATATAAAGTTTTAAGCAGTCTATTCTACATATATCCAAGGATTTAAAAATTTAAAAGGTCATCACATTTGCATTTGCAGATAAAACACCTTTCAGTTTGTTACTTACCCCAAGCTTGACTGGAGGATTGTTACGTGGCTTGTATGACTTCTGTCTATTTTTATCTGTGAAATAAGTGCAGAGAAAAAGCAGTAAAATTAGTTAATATTATTAAACACTGATTAGCAATTTCTTTGCCAAAAAAAAAAAGATTTTTCTTGGAACAGGTTGTAAACTTTTTCTTCACATCAAAAACAAGGCTTGACTTTTTCTTTGTCTTTAGCCTCTACGATTCCAGTGGTGACAAGTGCTTAAGTAACTCCTTACTGCCCATGCTGGTGTTGTGGATGACCGGTTTGCTCCACGTGCCACTGCGGTCATCCTTGTTGGAGCGGACACCAAACTCATAGGGCGTGTTGGGTTTCAGGTTATCAATGACGGTGTCGCTTGTTGGGCATGTCTGGTAGATCCAATTCCTGTTCCTCTCTCTGTAGCGGATAGTGTAGAATCTGATGGAGAAAAAGGAGAAATACCTTTACCAACAGGAAGGTGGTTAGATTGTCTAAAAACTGCCCTCGGGGCTCCTCAGGGTTCTATTTTCGGTCCTTTGTATTTTAACTTCATATGCTCATATGGAATTGTCTTTCTTTCTTTTTTTTTTAAATTCTCAATAGTTTGGTTATGTTTCAGCAACAAATCTGTTTGGCCAAGCTTACATTCACTGACTTTTTTAAACCCAGGGAGCAAAAACACAAAGGATATCTTTGACATTTAACCAGAGGAAACAGATAAAGTAGCTGATCTTAACGTATTAGCAACCAGCTGTGTACTACTAATTCCAGAAAACACAAAGAAACGGGTTCATTAGACTGACAGTATCAAACATTTCTGAACATGTGGCTCAAGGTTCTGTTCTGAGTTCTTCATATTTTAGGTTTATATAGTGGTAAACACAAAAAGCAACCCAATGTCTTTAAAAATATTAATGCCATAATACCATTATGGTAAAGATTTGGTCAAGGATGGGAATAAAAATCACCTACAGATACAGCTGCATAAAAAAATACATGTTTGTCTACAAATTACAACTGGTCTGTATTTGTGTCCGTTGAAAGTGTGCTGTAAATAAATCAATCTGTGGCTAACTAGCACTTATCCCAGTTCAGGGAGCCACAAAATTAGCTTTTGATTTATTTTACTTTTTTTTCTTCTTTTTAATAGCTATTGAAGTAACAAAATGCTTACAGTGACAGACTGAGGACAGACTGCCAGATGGTGTCTCAAATAATGGAACAAACTCGCCCGTAAGTCTTTGCTTTGGCTGCTCTTTGTTAAACAGGCCGATATTATCAGGAGCTTGTGTGACACTGCTATAAAGTTCCTATGTAATCCCAAACTGTGGCCACTATCTTACCAAAGCAGTTTGAATTTGTACTAATACCTGACCAACTGTTTTTATACATTGCTGTTAAGTGAAATAATGCTTTGAACTGTCAAAACTAAGATCAGAAATATGCTTAAAGAAACCCTTTAGAGCTGCAGAACAAAAAGAATGTGCTTTCGAAGTGCAGCTTTTACATTTAATAGACTTTGACTCACTTTAAATACACTAGCATTGTGTCTAGTTAGTATTAGAGGGATTAAAAACTATATATAAGGAGCCATAATGTCTGAGATTTGTAGGTAGAAAAACTGGATCACTGATGACTGTGGTTGCAGGTCTGCTTCGTAGACTGTGCACAGTGTGTTCGGCTGCATCTTGTCAAAGTTTCCCTGATCACAAGACCGAAGGTTTCAAAAGGCATCGAAGTGTCCCAGTGGTACGACATATGGATGACATACACAATCCAGTACCAGCGTCTTCAGGCCGTGCGGTTTCTCTCTGGCTGCCTGTATCCGCCGTGACCTCAGTGTGGAAACAACTTCGTCCATTAGGTGTTGTTAATTCTGGCGGCCACAAAGCCGATCTCCACTTTCACTCCTTCAAGTTCTGTTTTTCAGAGCAGGGATCCAAAAATCTAAGGCAGCAGCCAAACCCTCCACAGATGGAGCTGACATTAGGTTTTAATAAGGCGCCCAGAGTGGCAGAGGACGCCTGGGTCAGGCTTTCCAATGGCTCCTCCAACTTGTTTGACAGGGAGGGAAAAATATGTATTATTAGAGGCAGGAGAGATCAAGGGGTGATGGAAAAGAGCATTGGTGAGTCCCAGTCGGTGTAATATCACTCAACACACTGGGACAGTTCAAGCTCAACAGCAGCAGAGTTTTCAGGGCTGTAATTCATCATCTTCACTGGTTGAAGGCGATTTGTCTCTGAGTAATGTCGAGCTTTGGAAAAGGGCTTTCTGGTTGTCCATAAAACATAAAATACATGAGAGGAGGGAAAAAGCTTTCATGTTCACTAAACCTAAAACTGGTTTTACGATGAATCTGTGACATATGTGAAGTTACTCATCGTAAAGGTGAACCCAAGAAATTAATTGGCAATGTTTTACCACACTAACCCATCCCTGAAAGCTCAAAGCTTTAGAGACAGAGGTCAGTGCACAGCTTAGACAAAACATGCAATCAGCATTGGGACAACATGTGAAGTTAATCACCCGTCTTCCAGACATTCGTTCATGATGTTCCCTTCATAGGGTGTCTTCAGATAGTTTCCCCAGGACAGCAGCACTGCAGTAGGGCTAATGGAACCAATCACCAGGTGAAGCGGCTTCTCCAGGTTCACTTTACCTGTTGGGACAAGTGAGCACAGAATGAGACTGTGCATCGGCCTGTTTGGCAGTTTGAAGCCCACATGCAGCTGCCAGCATACCTGTGCAGTGTTTCTTCACATCGTTAGCTGGGATTGGTTGGACGGCCACCAGGTACTTTGGTTCTGCATCTGAAAGAAAATGTCAAATGAGGTCAGGTTTTTGTTACTTGATGTACACCCAACAGAATGATGCAGACAAGGAGAAATGAAGCCCAAGAAAAATAAAGTCAGGTAAAACCACAGCACGCAGTCACAGACAGTACCATATTTTTTTTTTTTTTCAAAGAGTGGTACAGTTACAACCTGTACTGCTGCAACTACCACAGAGAGTACGTTACAACCTTTCATGGAGAAACATGAACATCTCCTGTGGGATTCATGGAGGCTGAAACATGTGAGGAATTCTGCACTCTGCTATGGTGATTATGTCATGGCGGGTATTGTTGCCCCCTCCCTCCCCCACCTTCCCCAGCAGATGGACAGAAAGTAGACGCACAGATGTGAACGATTACAGATAAGGAGAGAGTTTCTTTGCTGAAACACAAGGATGACAGTTTAAACATCCACATGTGAAAACGCTCACATCTTCTTTCATAGTAATCTGATTTCCATCCAAATCAAACTTTTTCTGCTTTTGTTCTTTGCGTCTTTAACTTCAGAGTCCAGCCTCAATTCTTTTGCATTTATCTGTAATTTTCTGTTCTCACCCACATGCATGGTTTCCTCTTCCAGCACAAACTCATCTCTCAGTCTGACTTTCTGTAGTCAACTTAACAGTACAAAGTGTACCTTACATACAGGAACACTGGCCTAGATGCCTGTAAAAATAAAGAAATCTTTTAGAAATGTCTGGGAATCACTGAGAACCCACTGCTCAGACATAACAGACATAACTGTTATGCATAACTACTACACTATTAGTATCATAAAACACTACAAAATGTTGTAAAATCACAAAAACTATAAAAGAATTATAAAAGGTGTACAAAAAATGTAAAGTATCACAGAAGTTATGTTGTAAAAATAACAATAAAGTACTGCAAAACAACTAGGTAATCGCTTGAAACACCAACAACTGTCAGAAAGAACCAGAAAGTCTTATAAAATAACAACAAAGTTTTGTAAAACAGCTAAAAAAGTGGTTTTAAACAACATAAGGTACCATAATAAAATATCAAGAAACAACTACAAAGAGAAAGGCACCACTAACTTGGGAAATATCAATAATTTGTCAGAAAAAAAAATGTACAAAGCACTGTGAAATTAGTGTAAAACACCACAAATTGATACACAATTGCAAAGGAGACTATAAGATAAGACAAAAGGAAGAAATCGCCACAAAAAAACAACTGCAAAGTAGAAAGTGACATGTAAGGTCAAAATCTTTTGCAAGCTTCTCACTGAAAATCGTTGTTCCTTCTTTAGTGATCTTTGAACTCCTCCTGATGACTGAGTGAGCTCTGAGTTTCACTCAGTGTGAATATTTACGGTCAGTAAAAGTTCCACCCTCACTTATTAAACCTCTCTGGAGGCCTTTTTAAATGATGAGTGACTGTTACAGCAGCTGCTGCTGTTTCTTCGTGCCTGGACACCATTCAGCTTTTTTATTCATGACCAGTTAAGGGGGGAGAAATTCCTCACTGTCAAAGTGAACACATTTACTTTACTACTCAGCGCCTCGTTTTTGATTAATAATTCAGCTATCTGTGCGATCAATCTGGTAATTCTTTCCTATTTCATGGTGTTTTGTAGCATCTAACAAAGCTGCTGTCAGCTGATGAAATGTTCTTTATGACAATCTCCTCCTTCACCAGACTTCATTTAAAATTATAGTGTTTTCTGACAGTTCTCTGGACTGAGTGATGTTTAATTTTCCAGTAAGAAAATGTCCTCAAGCTGATTTTTTTTTCTAAAATAAAGCTGTGTCTTTGTTGGTTTGAGAGGAGGCTTTATTCACCTCTGCAGGTGTAAACATGCCCCACCCACCCCAGATGACCCCATCTCACCTGTAGCACTAAATAGATTGAGGATTTGTCTGTATTTGTCTAAAGGGTTTTTTTTTTCTTTTTGTTTGTTTTTGTTTTGTTTTTACTGTAGTTTGAATTATTGACTTCCACTTCATCAGCATACCAAACCATCCTCCGAACTTCAGCCAAAATTCAGATGTTTTTAACACCATACAGTGCTGCTGTTTCTCGACTCTCATGCAGTAAAGTTTAAATTGAAAAAGCAACAGTTTCCCTGCAGAGGAAATGGTGAAGTATCCCTGAGTCGTCGTGAAGCCACGTTTGTGTTTCATGTGGCTAAAAAAAAAACCAAACCCCAGAAACCACCGGCAGCGTCGGATTTAAAGAGTCAACACTGCGGTTGCAGTCCTCCTGGAACTGCTGATGGATGATCCTCCACTGAGGGCTTTTAAACAGGAAGGTAAACACCGCAGGAAATGTTTAAGAGCAGCTCTGATACCACAGTCCCGCCCAGATCGTCAAACTGACATGACATGACCTTGAGGCAGAAGTGGCAGTGAGGAGACAAAAGCAGTGAAAATGAAGAAGGAGATTAAATTAAAATCAAATCTCCCAGAGGAGCTCCAAAACCCTCCTGAATCTAACTGTTTATACGTGTTTATCATCCGTCTTCTGGATTTAATTTTCCAACAGTGAGGAAAGTAAACATGACATGGAAGAATGGGATACCTGATTTCCCCAGCAGCACATGAACTCAGCATGTCTCATAATGCCAAGAAAGGAAGAAACACTCAGATCTGACTTATTCAAATCAAATAATCTGAAAATGTTTGGATGTGTGTTGAGCTGTCCACCAAACTTCAGCCAAATATTGCACAGTTTGAACAAGGTACAAAGCCACTAAGTAAAGAAATGAAGCTCACAGTTGATGAGAAAAGCTTTTCAGTTCACCAAACCTAAGCCAAATTTTAAGTCATATTAATTAATCATCTGTGGCAAAATATCTTTTATGTCATCAGAAATACACCAAGAAAATCAAAGCTAGACTCCATGCAAATTCTGGCAATTTGTAATCAGAATACCTTATCAGTCCCAGAGGAAATGATGTGGTCACAGTTGCTCAAAGACAGTCAGAAAACATAAAGTGTCCAAAAGACAAAAAAAAACAAAAAACAGACCCAAACTTAAGTCAGATATTGAAGTGAAGTTCCAAGTTTTGATTAAGTGTTTTAAATGAGATACACAGAGAGGCTGGAGTGAAGCTGATGTTTCTCAGCAAACTACTAATGTTGCACCAATTTATAACATAAGGAAAAGTATCCATTTTGCCAGAGTTCGGATGTTTTCATCAAAGCCAATCAAGCAGTTAATGAGAAAATGGCCTTTAAACGTTTGGGCTCTTGTTGTTGAACTCTCCACCAAAACTGATGCCAGCTTTTAAGGCAGTTCCATCAATCATCAGAGGAAAAACTACCAGATTATTATTTTATTATTTTATTTTTTTTTACTAGAAATCTATCCAGAAACCCAGTGCAAGACTTCAGGCACAATTTGGCTATTTTTACCATAAGACTTGGAAAAAACAAAAAGACAAAAACTTATCATCACATGGGTAAATGGGGGGCCTGTCCACCAACCTCCACCTCTTCATCAATGAATTAGTATCTTAGTGATAAACACAGAGAGACTGGAGCAAAGTCACTATTACTGTACATTAATCAGAAAAGTAGTGAGGCTCTAGATGCTTGAAGAAGGTATTTAAAATAGCACCACCAAACTTCAGCCAAAGTCTGTGTAATTTTAAACACAGTACGAAACTACTTCCAGCAGGATGAAATGAAGCTCGAAGCCGATAAGACTTGAACTGCATCCAAAAGCAGTAATGTCATTCATGAACAGCCCAGTTTGGTTGATTTTAAATAAAGTACAAAGCTGAACTCGCTACACTCTCATCACAAAGAAATGAAGCTCTCAAGGCTGAGAGAACCTGGATAAAAACATCCAAAAGGCAAGAAAAGCTGAGTCTGCTGGCAGCTGTTCATCAGCCAAAGTGTTGTAGACTTTTGACTTCCAATTGTGCCAACATACAAGGAGATACTGAGCAAACTTTGGGTTTTCACACAAAGGATCACCACGAAACCTCAGCCAAATTTAGTGGTATTTTAATGTTTGATAATGCCAATAGGCATAGCAGTTTTGACCCAGGATTTATGTTTTTTCACTTCCACTTCTCTCACTAAAGCAAATGCATCCAAGACCACAACCAAACTTCAGCCAAAACTGGTGCATTTTTGTGAACACAATGCAGAGCCAATATTTGTCATCAGATGATAAATGGGCTTTCCTGCTTGAGGGGAAAAGTCCTCATAATTCTGGTCTAAATGCCAAAAGCTGCTGCAATCATTTAGTCCCAGATCTGCAGGAGTGCAAACAAACTCATCCTGTATGAAAACTGGTGTTGAAGGATTACTTTCAGCAGGTTTTCTGTTAACCCTCTCACTGTGGCCGATTATATGCATCGTATCATCGCAACTTTTAGAGCTTTCTTGGTGTGATGGGATAAAAATTCTTGGCCGCGCTTCAGAAAACGGATCAGAGCCACCTGCTGCTGTCACTGTGAGACTCTACTGCTTCTCAAAGGTTCTCACATTCTTCTTTTCCCAAAAGTAGTCCTGCAGAAACTCTCAGTTTCCCACGAGTGTAAAGGTTTAGAAATGGAGGTTTGGTGGTCGCACACATGCAGAAACAAAAGTTCCAGAATCAAAACAACACAAAGTTTTGGTTTGGCACACATTTAATCAGCTTCTCATGAACCTGTTTAATGTTTTAAAGCAGGGGTAGGCAACTCCAGGCCTCAAGTGCCGGTGTCCTGCAGGTTTTAGATATCACCCTGGGTCAACACAGATTAGTTCATTACCAGGCCTCTGGAGAACTTTGAGACATGTTGAGGAGGTAATTTATCCATTTAAATCAGCTGTGTTGGATCAAGGATACATCTAAAACCTGCAGGACACCGGCCCTCGAGGCCTGGAGTTCCCCACCCCTGTTTTAAAGACAGACACTAATAAGTTCAGCCTCTGAGAATTGTATAAAGGGAAAATGTTTGGAAAAGGGAGTACAAGGTTTAATTTTGCCTAAGTGTACTATTTTTTTTCTAATAACTTTTAAGGAAATTCATAAAGATCTGCCTTTTATCTGCAAAGATCATCTCCATCAACGACTTGATACTGATTAAAACAAATGGGAAAGAAAAACATCATAAACATACACATACTGTAGCTATCAAGATGTATTTCTCGGTCTTACCCATCTCAGTCTCGTAGGGCTGTCCGTTTTCGGGCAGCTGGATGAACTGTTTGGAGAACATGCTACTGCCGTAACCCAGAATATAACCCTCCAACTTCACATCTGGACTTGGACGCACAAACTTCATCACAATGGTGTCACCAGTGGCGTTGATTCGAACCTTCATGTTCTGACGACGCACTGAGGAGGAGAAGAAGCAAGACTATGAGCGGATATTAGGAATTCAACAACAAATACTCAAAGTGGGTAAAAATCATAATGTAGTCAAAGTTCAAGTAATAAAAATCTACAAAGCAAGGTCAGAATTGTGTGATACGTTTCAAAGTAATTTTGGTTTTTGACTCCAAATATTGGTACTGAGACCAGATTTAAATGTTTCAAGGCCGAGCTCTGATTTACTAAGACTGATCAGAGACCCCTCCCCCAGCAACATCTGGTTGATAAGTATAAGTAAAAACGACTGATTATGAGTAGTTGCTGGAGGTTGTTGGCTGTCTCAACTTGAAATCAGTCATAAAGAGGGCGCTCCACCAAAAATCTCTTTCCGATTGCTTTGGGCACTAACAGGTTGCTGCAGTCACCCGTAGTTTGCATGGAAGAATGAAAAAATGTATACATAGTCTAGTTATTATGCAAATCTGCTGTTTATAAGGTCGGGGAAACCTGCAGTCAGCTGAGACTGAAGAAGTCACCTGGATGAGTGACGAAACGTTTCTCCCGCTGAAGACGCTACGTCCAGATGAACAGAATCAACTTTCTGGGATATGCATAGTCTAAAGACTGCACTATGAATTAAGTTTCAAGAAGTTGAAATGTATGAAGCCTATTTTTATATGCATAATAAAAACACGTAAGGATGTTAACTGGAATAACGTTTCATTTTCCGACAGCCATGTTGTCATTTCGGTTTTTCTTTTGTTTTTCCTGCCAGTGTGCCACTGAGCACTGTACAAACCCACCCAGCAGGCATCAGATCAATCCGACGATGACTACAGGTCAAACAGTTTAAGAAATGAGCCCAAACAGTTGGAGGGGAACCATTTGTTTTGGCTTTAAAGAAAAATCAAAGACCAAAGTGAGGGCAGACGGGGACTCAAACGCCACACCAGCTCGTGTCGCTCTGAGCTTTTACAGTCAAACATCTCAGATTTCAAGTCAGAATTCAGAGTTCCTGTGTCACATTTCATTATAAGTAGAAATTAAATATGTATTTTCATTTTTAATTCAAAAAGTGATTGAAAACATGATACGTTATCGAGTTTTCAAGTCAGTCAAGTAAGGATTTTCTAGTAAGATGCCTAAAACGCTAAAACTGGTCTGGAGAGAAAGTTTCTACATGGGCCTGAATATAAGACTTTACTTTTATGGAAACTGGGTTAGAAAAAAGTTTGGGTAAAATCAAAAGATTTCAAATATGGCCTATTACTGCAAGGAGTTACTTAAAGTTACTGTAACGTGATTAAAGAGGGTATTTGCACTCGCAGCTAATCACTGAAGCTCGGTCCAGCCCACTCAGTGTCACATTTTGATGCAGCAGGTACCCTTTAGTGGCTTTTTCCATGATGTCTGAAATAGAAACCATGAGACTGTGGCCACGTGTTCTCTGCTGGTGTAGCCACTGTCACAGGACGAAAACAGAGGAGAAACTTGTTGCAGATGATAAAAGTTTTCTTTCTAACATGTGGTTTTACATTCTCAAGGGATCTATTTTAACACAAAACAGGATCTTTTCCTAAATCAAACCAGGATAATCTAACCGCAACTGGGGGGAAAAAAAAGGAGTAAAGGTTATCTTTTAAGAAATCAAAGGCAGTAAAAACAAACCATAGTGAAAGTTTTATTGATATGTAGCACCATCAAACAAAAAGCCAAACCAAGTAGTTGTTAGTGCCTGAACCTAACCAAGAATCTAGACCAAGTGCGAAAAAGGTCCAGAAAGGACACAAGCCAGTTCTCAGAATTAACAATAATCAATCGTCACAGTTTTGTAGGTTTCTAAAATAAGACTATTTTCTCGTGGAGGACCGATGACAACGGCGATTTTGTATCTAATCCTGCAACACAGGCGGCCAGAGTTGCACAGTGTCCTGGAATGAGACAACGTTGGTTCATCAACCTTAAAATGTTTTTTGTTTTTGCTTGCTTTTTTTCGTTTGTTGTTTGTTGGAGAGAAACAGCATTTTCCTTGACAGGTTATTGAGAATATGTTTTATGTGTTTGGGGACATCGTTTTTGGAATAAATGCTATATTGAATTCCTGATGATGGAAAGAGCTTGTAGAGTTTGCCAACACTTTTAGTACGAAATGAAGCTGCCAGAAATTCCTTCAAAGAGACAAGAATAATGTCTGTCAAAGAAAAATGAAGGTAGACAAAATGAAAATGTTCAAAATTAAGTGAAAACTCAGCGTTTCCATCCACTTTCTTCTTCTTTCCCAAAGTTATGTTCAAGACAATCCTCTCCTCAGAAAGGTTTTTCAGTTCCTCCTGTGGGATCCTGAGAGAGATCCACATGAGATATATAACTGATTTCATGATCCTGGTGTAGGGGAGAGTGGGGTGAGTTGTGCCGGTTTTTACTTAAAGTGACTTTAAAGTGAGCCCATGGCAGTGATGCTTCCAGCTAAAACATGTACATATATTTCAGGATGCTGTGCATCCCTGGGAACAATCACTGTGGATCTGAAATACAGTTTTTAAGAAATATAGTTTTCTGGAAAAAAAAGTGGTCTTGTGGCACAACTTGCCCCCCCGGTGCGGAGTAAGTTGCGCCTCTGGAGAGAATACCTTGGGGGTAAATTGTGCCATTGATTATGAAAGTAAAACAGAATATTTTGATCTCAGAAACTGTAATGCTATATAAAAGCTAGACAAATTCAACACAAAATTACTTATGTAAGGTTTATTTAAAGTTATTTTACAACATCAAAGGCCAGTTTTATACAAGCCAGTTCTGCCACATGAGCACATCAAAAGTCCGTTTTCCTAAACAAGGCCTAGCGCCACGTGAGCACATGTTCAGAACAAAATGAAGTTCAAATGAAGCTGAAATTAACTGCAATTGTCTTCACAGATCTGGCCTACTCCATAACATCCCACTTGTTGATGCCAACCACTGCTCCCTTCTGGCTGTACCACCAAGTTTTGTGATGTGGGTAAGTGTTTTTATGCACATCTTCTCTTGGGCTTTCCATTCACAGACCTATTACTACTTCAGCTTAAAACTTTGCACCAGTGTCGGCACCATCAACCTTCTCAACCAATCCGACGTAGTTGTAGGATTTGGTTTTGTCTGCAAAGTTCACAGTGACAATCACAATTACTGTCAGATTGAAGCTCCACTCTCTAAATAAGTACCCAATTTGCTTCTCTGTGAACTATCTGCATTTTGATAACTGATAATGAGCATTTCCTGGGGAAATAATTATTAATGTTCCCTATTAATTTTTCTTAATAAATGCACACTTAACCCAACCTGCTTTTGCCTCTGATATCTCTGCCAGCTGGATCAAAATGTCATTTCTTTGTGCATACTCAAATACTGTGAACTGGCTTTTGAGTATGGACAAAGAAATGAACACAAAAAGGCTGCTGGTGCTTTTAAATGATCTGCCAGCTCTTTCTCCAAAGATTACAATAAAAATAATATGTTTAAAATATTCATAATATTCATAAGTTGGCACAAATCACCCCAACCACACCATTTTGAAAAAAACGCATCATCCAGCAGTTTTTTAGCTAACATCATGCTAGGTGTATAGACTCATAGTGTAGCTTACCAAAGCACTAAAATGTTTGTGAAATGTTTTCAAACTTGTCTAAAACTGTTCAGACAAAACAATCAAAT
>VVHJ01026585.1:0-10783 GCA_015107715.1 Tylochromis polylepis
GATGTAAACCAGCCCCAAAAACAGGAAGGCCAGATTAGAGTTTGCCAAACGACATCTAAAAAAGCCGTCACAGTTCTGGAACAACATTCTATGGACAGACGAGACCAAGATCAACTTGTACCAGAGTGATGGGAAGAGAAGAGTATGGAGAAGGAAAGGAACTGCTCATGATCCTAAGCATACCACCTCATCAGTGAAGCATTGTGGTGGAAGTGTCATGGCGTGGGCATGTATGGCTGCCAGTGGAACTGGTTCTCTTGTGTTTATTGATGATGTGACTGCTGACAAAAGCAGCACGATGAATTCTGAAGTGTTTCGGGCAATATTATCTGCTCATATTCAGACAAATGCTTCAAAACTCATTGGACGGCGCTCACAGTGCAGATGGACAACGACCCAAAGCATACTGCAAAAGCAACCAAAGAGTTTATGAAGGGAAAGAAGTGGACTGTTTTGCAATGGCCAAGTCAATCACCTGACCTGAATCCGATTGAGCATGCATTTCACTTGCTGAAGACAAAACTGAAGGGAAAATGCCCCAAGAACAAGCAGGAACTGAAGGCTGTTGCAGTAGAGGCCTGGCAGAGCATCACTAGGGATGAAACCCAGCATGTGGTGATGTCTATGTGTTCCAGACTTCAGGCTGTGATTGACTGCAAAGGATTTGCAACCAAGTATTGAAAAATGAATGTTTGATTTATGGTTCTTATTCTGTCCCATTACTTTTGGTCCCTTAAGAAGTGGGAGGTACATTTGCAAACTAATGTAATTCCTACACCGTTCACCTGATTTGGATGTAAATACCCTCAAATAAAAGCTGACAGTCTGGAGTTAAAGCACGTCTTGTTCGTTTCATTTGGAATCCATTGTGGTGGTGTATAGAGCCAAAAATGTTAGAATTGTGTTGCTGTCCCAATATTTATGGACCTGACTGTATATATATATATATCAGTGAGTGACAGTTACAATTAGCCATTGCCATGTGAAGTGGATACCTTCAGTATGGAGACCTGACGTTAAGGTAAACAATATAATCTACCTCAAGACGACTTATTATATGAATGACCACTTCTCTATGGGAGAAAAAACACCTGAATACCATGACTGTAAAAACAAACGCGTATACCTTTGATGTTGATGCATTTTGCTATATATAGTTCTATTTACCTTTTAGTTTGATTCTTTATATCCTTCTTATCTTAAACCTGAGCAATAATACTGGCTGTTAATTGTCTTAGGACTCATGGTTCAATATTAGAATTTCTGGGTTTTCTTCTGATGAGGTCAGTCAAACCAATATCACTTATTCTGGCATTATGAAACATATACTTGTTATATAGCAATATATTTCTGTTGCAAATGAAGCAGCTAGTGCTGCCATAATACAGTAGGACTGCACGAAAAGTGTAATTTTATGCACCATCAGCAACCACAGCATTTGAAAGCAACTTTCTGGGATTGCATACATCTACTAGGATAGAAAGAAGTTTTTACTGAGGCAAACTAAAGAGGTTCCACTTGATAAATAAACTTTACAGCCTGCTGGCTCAGTGTTTTAGAGGTAAACGCCGCACTCATAAGGAATTGTTATAACAGAACTGATACACAGTATATTTCTTTTTTTAATGTCTTTACTTACAACACTACTTCCCCAACCTGTTTAAAACTCTGTAAGGATTGACCTTGTAACAGTATTTGAAACCATTTCAAGTAATTACTAACATCACTAAAGTATTTTGAAATAACTATACTGAATACTGTACTGGATTTTATTAGAAATTTCTAAGTACCATACTTTACACTGCAGCCATTAAGTTTAACTGATTTTTTAAATCACTATAAGCATATCAGAACAATATCCTACTGAATTTTTTGAATTATTTTTACTGTGCAACATGTTAAATTGTATTGTGTCCTGTCCAGATGTACCTTAAATGATGGTGCAGACATCTGTTTGCCAGTTGGCAGGTTTTTACCCTCTGGTCAGAAGTGGAAAAAAAAATGCTGTGAAAACTATATCAGGATAATCATTCCTACAACAGTGGTATAAAATTGTACAAGAGGGCTACATTTCCACATACATCAGTAGTGTTATCAGTGAACAGCAGTCAGAGACTAAAGGCAATAGAGTTCTCCCTGCTTTTTTGTAGTGCATTGGAGTGCCATCAAACTGTGGTGAAATCACACTGTACCGTGTCTGTGGCGATGAGCAGGGTTACATATCTCAACTGTCACACTCGAGCCTAAAGGTCTACACTGCAGTAACCAAAGCTCTACCTGCTAAGACACATAGCACACAAACACAGTGACACGCTGAGAGCCACAAACCATCTTGCCAGCGGCGCAAACCTCTGTAGGTACGTGTTTATGTAACCCAGCTGAAAACATATGCCACAATCCCTGGAGTCACAATTACTCGCCAACCAGAAAATAAATGTAATAGCACATGCTGATAAACATAGTCATTAAGTTTTGTGCTGTACCACTTATGTTTATTCTTTGACAGCTATCGTATATTTGTTTTGATTATCCCAAGATTAGAGCTCAACAAACATTTGTCTCTGTGTTACAATAAAGAAAGAGAAAATACAGACTTACCTGTTGTTCCGTCAGGTAAGACATGACAGAAAAACAACAAAATTATGCTAAGTTTATTTTAATTTCATAACCAAATTGACACAAACTCTCCAGTTTAATGTCAGCTGTGATCACGGTGTGTTTGTGTACCCTGAAAGATGTTGTTGCCAAAGGTATAAAGCCTTAAACAGGAAAAAAAAAAAAAAATCCCAATCTTGTGTCAAGCTATCCATGCACAACTTTTACTTTATTTCTACTTTTCTACAACTATGAGCATTTTTGACACTTTGTCTCCGCTTTAAAATTTCTGTTCACTGCGGCCACGGCTCTCTGTCACAGTGAATAAAGTTAGGAGAGAACGGTAAACATGGCAACCACAACAAATAGTTCCATATATGGCAATAAAACAAGGCAGACCTTACTGCCATCACTTCTACCACAAACTAAATGAAAAAAGTAAATCTGTCTATTACTAAGAATAATGATACAACAACATAAGGAGTTCAATAGTTAATAATTCTAACCAGATGTTCTAAAATGACGAAATCTGTCTATATGACGAGATTCAGGTGGACAGATGGGTTATCAAAATATTGGACCTTAAATATGAAATCACTGCCTAACACCATAATGCTCTCCCATAAGGCAATAGCTAGTAATCTCACCATGTAACATCTGCTGTATTCTCACTTGCGCTGCTCTACCAAGATGTGTAGGCTCAGTTGTTCTGAAGTCTTGCTTGTTTTTCTTCTTTTTTTCTTTTTTTTGCACTGCAGTAATTTCAGTTAAAGTATCAACACATTTTTAGCTTCAAGTACATTATGATCTGCACATCTCAGTGAGCATTGTTTGAAGTAAAGTTCAGCACAGTGGCACAGAAATCCCACCTCTACATGTTATTTTAAAGGTATAAATACAGAGCAGTGCAGGGATATGTCAGATAGTGGAATATGCCATAATTCTTTTTTTCAGATTGGTTTTTATTTGGACAAATAAGCTCTGCCCTTTAAAACCGAATCTTTTTTTCTTCTGTCTCCTGGCGCAGTTTTGGAGAAAATGTCAATGTAATTATATGGGTCGTATCACTGCTGGTTAGAGACAATAAGGATAATATTATAGTGATATAACATATCTTTATACATTTATTTACTATATTATATATGTCTTTGCCTAAACATAATAAAAAGTTTGAAAAAGTGAAAGTAAAGATGTGCACAAAAAGCAAACAATCATCAGCCAAAATCTGACTGGCTATTTATTAATGTGAAAGGATATACAGTAGAAAAGAATATTTTTCATTTATAGTAATACTGCATACAAGTATTCCAGTGTAATTCTTTTCCAATTACAAATGAAACAGTTACAGTTTAGGCTGGAACAGGTGACACATTCTTGGACTCATTGTTAATATTGTTATTATGACAATCAGTTATCACCTAGTCCAGACTGAATCAGCAACAGAATAAGTTAATTGGTCGAATTAAATCAGGGTCCCAGCTGTTATCAGGATTGCTCACAGCCTCGTAAAACTGTTTTCCCCAGAGATCCAACAGTTAACAGTAATACAGTTTCTGAAATCCGGAAAATGAAACAACAGAGGCTGGACTGACAGAATTTCAACTAAAGCAGGCAATGTCCTGCTTGCCCATTGGCTACACATGGTGCACACATGACACACACATACAAGTACACACAAATGCTTACTACACACAAATACAGGTAAAAGCATTATGATAAATAGTGCTTTCACTGGAAGTGAGCCACAGAAATTCGCACCCACTCTCTCTTTCTGAGCAGCCAGTTAGAGAAAGTCAGAGTGGGTTGATACTGGCCATTTCCATTTAAATGTCAGAGCTCTCACCATGAAAAGTTGCTGTAATAAAAGCGAGAACACATACAAGCAAGGGTCATAAACTTTTTCATCTGAGTGTATGTATCTGCATGTATACACAAGGGTAGATTAATACTGGTGCAAATCAAAGTATTTTACACTGTTTCTGAATACTTCAAAAACAATCTACTTAAGATCATTAAACAGAGCACTTAAACCACATGAAATGCCAGCCTGATTGGATCTTGTATTAGGTTGCAAATATCTCTGTGTGTGGTTGTTTATCTGTATGTGTACTTAATAACTTATGTACAGTCCAACAATTTTTTCCCAAACTACCTGCATTAACCAGTGACACTAAGTGTCACTAAGTGACATTGATCAACACGCCTTTCTACAGGCAGCTGCAACAGCCTTTATTGGCTGTATGCAGTGTTGCCTTGGCTCTAACACAGCAATTAAAAGAAAACAAGAATAGGCACACAAGAGTTAGATCCCATCCGAGAAGCTGGTATGCATAACATCAAACTAACAACTTAAAAAATGCCCGGTATACCAACTGATACAGCACCAGTTGTAGTTACGTTGTTCTGTACTATTGCTCCTAGAACACTCTGGTAGTATCTAGTATGAGCTGCAGACATTTTAAATATAATGCCGAATCATTTACTGATATCAGTGTGAAAAGGGACAAACTCTGATGTTGCTTTTTTTTTTTTTTTATTAGCAATGCCAGCACTAAGGGGTGGCTGTAGCTCAGGTGGTAAAGCGGGTCATCTACTAGAAGGTTGGTGGTTTGATCCCTGGTTGCTCCAGTCTGCATGTCAAATGTCCTTGGGAAAGATACTAACCCCAAGTTGCTCTCTGAATGTTAGATAGAAAGCACGTCTGCATAGCAATAGTATTGTATAAAGTAGTTTGAGGGCTCTGGGAGTGTAGAAAAGTGCTATATAAGAATCGGTCCATCTCTAATCTTCTAACATATATGCTGCTTAGAACATATCTGTGATAAGCCAACATAAGCTCATAATATTGGACCACCAATATGTCAGTGAGGCTCTAATGCTGTGCAAATAAAAGGTTTTGGCAAAGCAAATCTCTTAATTGCAGCAATTAAAAAAGCCCCGTCCAAAACGAAGCCATGCCTGCCAAAACTGGCTGGAAAGGACCATTTTTTTCTGTCAGTTTGAGAAAAAAAAGAAGCTCCTGGTATTGATCAGCAACATCTGAGCACACTGTACTATCCAAATGAAAATCCATGAGGAAGTCACTGGGAATAAGCCAAAGGCTTGTGCTTTCACAAGAGTGAGCTCACATGTATGTACACAGTCTCTCACACGCACACGCATGTTTAGTTCTGTTCCCATGTTTTCACGACTTTAGAGAACATTACTGACTTACAATCATGTTCTTAAGACTTACCTTAGTCGTAAATACTACCTGCCAAAACCTAAACTCTGTTTTCGTCTTAAAAATTAATGTTTCACGTAGTGGGGACTCCCTTTGTAAACAAACACACACACAAGACAGGCAGAAGAAAAGAGGGAGGTTTAAAGAAATGCACCTTATTCCGTGTGGGCTGCTGGGTGTGTGGCTCATTAAAATGTGATTGAAGTCGCAGCTCAGCCGCCTGACTCAGCTGAGTTTAATTAAAGCTGTCAAACAATTCTTGTGTCAGCCTCCAACATGCATATGCATAAACGTATTCATTTTTACTCCCACATCCATCTCACTCTGTCTCTCTCTCATCAAAAGTGTGACATATGTATAATCAATCTCCCTTTATTCAGCCAATGCATATGACCATTTTGCTTCATTATTCTTCCAATGTCTTTCCCCAGCTCACTGCTCGATCATTGGGACTGCCGTTGTTAGCACATGCGACATGCCAGAGTCAGTCTATCATATGGAATTAGGAGTGTCACAAAGGTGACAAAGTGAAGAAAATGAGAAAGGTAAGTCCATCACACTACTGTTTATTAAGTGGGAAAATCCAGACCCCAGGGGAAAAAAAATCCAAAAGCATAGCTAAAATGGGCAAAATGCTGCTCATCTAGATTTCCTCCCAAATTTTTATTTTGAAGCTGGTAGGTTTCCAAATGAGGATTATATTGATTGTATCTGTTTAGCTTTTGATGTGTTATCATAGTTGGCAATTATTTTATACAACTGCTCTGTGATTAGTTCCATAATTTGTTGGACAGACACCATTTTTTTTAGTTTTGCCTTTGTACACTACTACGGTGGATTTTAAATCTAACAATAAGTATGTGATTGAAGTGCAGACTTTCAACTTTAATTCAAGGAATTTTACAAAATTTTGCATGAACTTTTCAGGAATTGTAGCCATTTTTATACTCCACATTTCTAGAAGCAGTTGGACAATTGACCAGCCAGTAGTTTTATGACCAGGTGGGGCCTGCTCCTTTGTTATTTTATGACAAATGAAGCAGACATAATATTCAAAGTTGATTCAGAGTCTTGCTTTTTAACGTAACTTTAAATTTGAAACCCAAAGCGATGTCAAAAAACAATCAACCAAAATAAACCTGTCAAAGAGATAGCAAAACCTTTAGGAGTGTGCAAAGCTGCTCAGCAACAGCAAAAGGCCTAAAAGATAGCTGAAGTGCATGATGACAGAATTATTTTCATGGTTAAGAAAAACAACTTCACAAGATCTAGTCAAAGTCAAAAACACACTTAAGGAGGCTGGCGCATCACTGTCAAAGTCTAAAATCAAGAGTGCAAATACAGAGGGTTTACAGCCAGGTACAAATCATTAGTTACACTCCAGGAAAAGAAAAACCAAAATGTTTAAAATGGTATATTTGTCAAAAAAATATTTGGAAAGATGAAACTAAAATGAAACTGTACCTAAATGATGGGGAGAGAAAAGTATGGAGAAGGAGAGAGAGACAGCTCAGGATCCAAAGTATACCACATTATCTGCCAAACATGGTGGAGACAAGGTTATGGTATGGGCATGTATGACTGCTTAATGGAACTGGGCCACTAATGTTTATTGGATTGGTGAAAGAAGTAGCAGCATGAATTTTAAGTATATAGCCCTTTCACAGTGCAAATGTACAATTACCCAAAACAACCCAAGAGTTTCTCAAGGCAAAGGAATTGGATATTCCCCAATAGCTACATCATCTCAACCCAACAGGGCATGCTTTTCAGTGATTAAATACAAAGTGATGCAGATAGACACACAACAAGCAGTAACTGAAGATAGCTGCAGACCATTTCAGTGAAGGAAACATAAAGTTTGCACTTCGTTTACATATTGATTGTTTTGATTCATTGTAAAACAGTATCTTTGTCCAACAAATTATGGACCTAACTGTTGAATGATTGTTTTATACATTATGTGCCATGAAGACCACACACTAAAATAACTACCACTGCATATGTGACAGTAACAATCTTGTTTGTGTTGTGTCAAACTGATTTACATATGATTCTATTTACCATAATCCCAAACCAATCAGCAGCAGTGCAATGCAATTTTCTCCTTACATACAGTATATGTGACTTAATGACCATACATCTTTGCTATAGTATCGTAATTTTTAAAAAAAAAGGTTTTACCTGAAGAACCATTTCAATAGTGTAGTGTAATTCAGTGTAGATCCAGTGGCTTTATACAGAAATTAGCACATAAATGTATACAATCTGAGCTGATCAAATTAAAAACTGCAGTAATGCAGTATCTATTTTGGTCAGATTAACTGTAGTATTCCATTCGTTCTTGTAAAGCAATTTCACACTTCGTTTTGAACGGTGCTTAATGTGTAATCAGTGATACAAATCCCTGTATGAGCACATGCTATCCTCTAGTGTGTAATGTAATTTATCTGGATTATAACTATGAATAAAACAAACCTTATCAGATTCCACATCTCAAAACATGTGCATAAATTTGCTTTGCAGATTTTGTAATAAACACATCAAAAGGCAAAAGGAGGGTGAAAACATAGGCTTAGTATTAACTGTTTAATGCTGAAGTAGCTTTACTGATAGTGTCTAAGTACAATGTAATAATGGTTTAGATAAAAGAAAAACTCTACAAACTCTAAGACTAACAATGAAAGTACTCCACTTTAACTACATTAGTGTTTGAAATAATAAAAAACTGAAGTTCATCAAATGACTTTTAAATGAGTGGTTTCTCCTTCAAACACACGTCTATATCTTCAGCATTAAAAGTTTGAATAACATACAGCATAAAAACACCATCTGGCCTAAATCTGGTTACTCATGTCTCTCTGGGTTTGAAAGTCAGCCTGAAACAGGACATCCGCCCAGCTGTTACTGTGACAACACTGTGACATCTGATTGGAGAGTGGTTGTGTAATACCTTAGAAAATAGGTCTAAAGTTGGCAGTGACATACTAGAAGTATCTCCAATGTCTGGAATAACTTTAACAGTTGTTGGAGATCTTGATTATTGTGCTCAATATGGTTTTTACCCACTTCAACTTCCATTTCTGACCCTCAACACAGAGCAGAAAATACTCACAACCACTCCGAGAGCAGATTCCCACCAACACAGAGGCTTACAATAAACTGGATTCTTCTCTATTAGGAGTTCACAGCAGGAGTATGGTGCAGACTGTGTTGCTGAAATGTAATACCTGAATTCCAGTTGAATGAATCCTGTAAAGGAGCAGCTTTCCTACTATATGGCTTTATAGTATGAAATGGCAATGGCCATGTCTATGTCTGTCTCTTGATTTGTTAGCCCTATGCTTTGGTCAAGACAGGCAATATCTCAACAAGCTGTGGGAAATTGTATTGGACTCCTGCGGTCCCCAGAGGGCAAATCCCTCTGACTTTTCTCCATGTACCACCAGGAGGTCCACTCTTGTGGTTTTGTGTGAAATATCTCTACAACTGTTGGATAAAACAGTATGCCCACAGCTTCAAAATTGGAGGATTTTTTGTCTATTGCAATAACTCTGGTGACTCCAGAAAGTAAAATTGCAGTCTTTTTAAATCTTGATCTTGTTTTCAGAGCCTTATGGGTTTCAATAAATACAAAAATGTTTGGAAACATAACAAAGCCTCATTCAAGAAAAAGCCTGAACTAGTACGTGCATAGCACTTTTCTACTCTATTTAAGCGCTCAAAGCTCTTTCTCACCAT
This sequence comes from Tylochromis polylepis, assembly GCA_015107715.1. Classification (NCBI taxonomy): domain Eukaryota; kingdom Metazoa; phylum Chordata; class Actinopteri; order Cichliformes; family Cichlidae; genus Tylochromis; species Tylochromis polylepis. The sequence continues at coordinate 9,560 of VVHJ01026585.1, forward strand.
AAGCTTCATTAACACATTCATACAGGGCGCCTTTTTCTATACCTAAATGCTTTTAGCTTAACATTCAGATGATCAGGGGCACCTTGCATTTCAATTTCTTGCCCAAGGAAGTTTCACATCAGGCTATAACAGCAAGGGTTTGAACCACTAACTTTCCAGCTCTACGTCTTGAACCACAGCCACCACTAGTCTTGAGGGAAAGTGTTTTACTGGAAAATGATTTGACTGAGAGTTAAGGAAAGATATTCCTGTAAGAGTGGAATTAAAGTACAAATACAGAAAACAAAAAAAAAGTTTAAGTTACTGAGGTAAAGGTTAATAAACACACAAAGGTTTGTGGTTTCTGGTTCCAAATTGTGACCACTAAATGGTTATGCTGTAGTTTGTAAACATTCAATAGACTGCCTTTAGAGATAGGGACATGCTGAAAATGTGACTAATTTTTCCTGTATTGGATTAAAACACTCCACTCTGTATGCTGGTCCTTGCATACCATTGTGTGCAGTGTCAGTTTTATCAAAGATGACCACTACCAGTCAAACGGGCCAAACTCTGCTGCATCACTACATGCACAACATTGTAAGATTAAAACAAACCGTAACATTAAAACAATCTCAGACATTTAATAGCAATCTGCTATAATAACCATCTCAAAATTCAGAGAATTGTTGCTATTGCTTTCAATTACCCAGAGTTTGCATATCATAAACGAAAGTGTTGCAGGGACTTCTTTTATTTTTTCAGACTTCATCAGTATATGGATATAAAATAGAATCCAACCTTGTCACATATTTAAGCATGTATAGCCTAAGCTTAGGCTAGGTAACAAGCATAGTTGTAAAACCACATGTTCAACAAGGAAACACATATGAGAAAAAATACATGTAAAAATGTGTACAAAATGCAACGTATTTACAGTAAACCAAATATGAAAATTTTGATAAAATAATAGTTTTACTGTAAATTTATAGAATAGAATAGACCTTTATTATCCCACAAATGAGAAATTTGGGTGTTACACAGCTCTTATAGTAAGAGAAATATAGAAGAAGAAGACACAAAGTAGTCCTATATACATAAGCAACCGTATGTACAGATAAAAGTGTACAGAGATATGTATAAAATGTACAGAAATATGTACACAAGTGTGGGTGTGTGTGTGTGTGTGTGTGTGTGGGGGGGGGATGATCCTGGTAAAATATACAGTGTACAAACAAGCTGCAG
>VVHJ01026590.1:0-18717 GCA_015107715.1 Tylochromis polylepis
GTTGTCAGCACATTCAACTATGTAAAGAACAAAGTATTTAATAAGAAGATTTCATTCATTCAGATCTGGGACGTCTTATTTTTGTGTTCCCTTTATTTTTTTGAGCAGTGTAGATTGCGGGGGACCGTTTTTCACACAGCCAATAAGAAACAGGGACAAATTTATGACTATCTGACCAAAGGTTAAAGGGGGGGATAGAGCGTAGATAAATAATGAAGTAGACTGACATTTAAGTGAGAAATAAGTTAAGAGACAAAGAAACACATTTTCCCATCAAAAACTTTTCTTCATCAACATGGACACGAGAGCCTCCAACCTGTCTGTGCTCAGCCAGACAGCCGTCACGAGCCACACGGCTTCAGCAGTGCCACCCGAGAGGCGTGGCGAGAGAATCACGTTAACAGCATCTGATTGGGTGGTTCTGAGTTTAATCGCCACCCCTGAAGTACACAGGAGTCTGCGTGAGACGCATCAGCAAGGAGACCAGAAATCAACATACACAGACTTATCACCCCTCTGTGACAGAAGAAGAAGCCTTTAAATCTCGTTAAAAAATAATAACCTATAACCTTTGGGAAACATGGAGTACCTCGTTCTGCAAACGGTACTGCAGAGCGAGCCACCAGATTACCGGAGACAACGCTACTACGGACGAGTTTGTGCTGAGCTCTGCAGGAGTCATTCAGCTGTACCACGAATCCCTACACAGGGAAAAGCTGAAGTTCAAAGAACTGCTTTTTATGCGTTTGCGTTATGAAATAAATGTTTAACTAATTAAAATATTTGTTTATTTTATTTATAAACTTCAGTATTTCATTATTTAATTATTTCATGGTTTCTTTGCATCCTGAGTTATTTCATCTGTAGTACTCACCCATCGGCGTATGTTCCCGGTGTCTGCGTACATTAAAATACCAGGGCTGAAGACCAGAGCATATAAATGCAACGCTTTTCCTATCTGACAACATACTTTGAAAGCACAAGACAAATCAGAAATTGTTTTTAATGTAGGTTTTTATTTCACTTCAGTTGCTGACTTCATGGTGATGTGATGCTATATTAGACCTTTTTAAGAATCAGTTGAATTTAAGATTTTTAATACAGCATCAAATCACAGCAGTCTCCTCAAGTTGCTTTACACTGCAAGGTAAAGACCCTACAGTAGCAGCAAGAAAACCCCATGAAATCAATAATCCCTTATGAGCAAGCACTAGGCGACAGTGGGGAGGAAAAACTACCTTTAACGGGAAGAAACCTCCTGCAGAACCAGGCTCAGGAAGGGGCGGCCATCTGCCGCGGCCGGTGGGGGTGATGGTAAAGATAATATTAGGAGACAAGATGAAGTGTATTTCTAAGTCGAATTAAATAGTTTTTAAATAAAATATACCTCAGATGTTAATTCTGAGGCCAGACTTGATTGCTTTAAGATTTTAAAAGAGGCACGGCACTGGAAAAAAAAATCAAGATGACAATTTAGTCATCACTACTGCCCTTAAAGCAGCAGCTGAACAACTTCACAAAAGCTTTTCCCAATGCGGAAACAAACCTGGCAAGTTTGGATTTCTTTGGAGGATCGATGACGACACCAAGATGAATTGTTAGGTGCTTCAGAATAGTGTCGCAAAAAGATGAATCTTCTGATGTCAGTACAGCAAAGAGGAACTGGTCTGGAGATCCAAACTCCTTGATAACACCTTTAGCTGTGGCCTTGACTACTTTATCCATGTTATTGTTAAGAACTGTCAGAGACTTAGCCTATCTCACTTCAGAATGCACCAAATCTGCCCGATCGTTGATAGCGGTGACCATTTGTTTTTCATCCATTTTCATGGACTCGTGGGATTTGCCGTGGATTTTCATTAATAGAAAACAACTAAATTCATTGGTAATTTTCTTAGCATCAGGTAACACCGATGTTTCTGACAGTTCTTCCTCTGGGTTTTCAGAGGTTAGTGGCTCACGTTGACCCTCTGTGAGAGACTGGTGCCCCCCCATTGCTTGCTTTTGAAAATGGGTCCTGGTCTACTGCGCTCACAGAGAAGACTGGTTGATTTGTGGGAGCAGTAACTGGACTGTGATGCAGACAGTCTGTCGCTTGTTTCACTGGCATCTGATCCAGTCATATCTTCTTCCTCCGATGGGGTCAGCGCTCTTACGATATCTTCCACGGCAGCGGAAATTTTGTCATTTTGAATAGTTTGGGCTAAAGTTTCATTCTCCAACCAGAAAAGAATGTTTTGTAAGGACCTTTCCACCGAATCTTGTACGAGGAGGGTACCTCCAGTCACGCTGTGGAGTCTTAGAGATGTCAGACTTTTACCCATCTGCATCGTGCGGGTTGGATGTGTTGACTGGATGTGGCCGTACACTTTATCTGTCAACTCCCTTGAAAACATCTTGATTTCCTCACTTGTCAGGTTCTCCAGGGGTTTTCTGATCATCTTAAGGTGTTCTGCCTGGGTTACTTTACTAAACAGCTGATTAAGACCCGGCATGATGGTGTTAAATTTGAGTGGAGAAGAACTTTTGACTGTGGTTTCCAAGGTTGGTGATTTTCTGGGAACTTCTGGGGATTTAAGTGTAAACTCTTGCTGGAGTCAGCTCTCTCACTCTCAGGGGAGTCACCTTTCTCTGAGAAAGGTGAAAAACCTTTTGCTTCTCTTCATCTGATCTTTCAGCTCACTGTTCAGTTTTTCAAATTCCTTTTTGGCAAACCTGGAGAAGCGTTGTTTGTGGTGTTTTCGTTCATCAGATTTTCATCTGATTGTTCGCGTGATGCAAAAAAGTCTTTCGCCTGTTTGATCATTGAGCCCACATCAAAAGCAGGCCTGGGTGAGCTACATTTCTCACTGAATGTAATATCTTCTGCATCAGGATATTTATTGCATTTACAATGCAACTTTTTCTGCATTACCTTCAACATGTAAATAATATTGTGTCACCAACATTAGCTGCACTGCCTTCCCCTGGAGTACTGGGAGGACGGACACTTTGAGCCTTCTCCTCAGTTTCTGCAGACTTATCGCTTTCTACTTTCTCCACGGGTTGCAGTTCTGTACAACAGTCCTCGTCATCGTGACTTATCTCTGTGTCTGTACTCCATCTCACGAGAGCCATATTTCTTCAATTGTTCCCGTCTCAGAGATACTGGATTCGAGGCTCTCATCACTTGAACTAGAGGAGCTGGGTAAAGCCCCCCTCTGCATGCACAGGCAGCTCAGCTTACCTGCATATCTCTTCAGACATGAGAAAGCAGGAGAAACCACGTGTCTGAGTTTTTCTATGCTGGTTATTTTTCTGCTGACATGAACAGAAAAATCCGATTGTAAATCAGGGTTTTCTGGGACTAGAACCGCACCTGAGTTGACTTTATTTGAGACCTCCTCCTCAACCGTTTGTGTCAGCTCCACAGCGCTCTCACATTCCTTGAAGGTGACATTGAGAGCGGCGGCAATGCTGACTGAGAGAGAGTCTCCGAGTATGGGGATTATTTTTCCCACGGGTATGCTAATGTCTACCTGGAACGATACATCTGTCAGTTGGCCCTGAATTGCTGGAAGTGAAGTTTTTATCATGCTTGCACCAACTGACTGTATGACCTCAGTAATCTGCTTGGACATCGGAGTCCCAGACCCCATTTTCTGTCATGCCCCACTGTAATCCAGAGAGCCCATCGAAACACCTGCTGACAGCAGGTAAAACATCCTCTGAAGTAATGAGGACAGTTCTAAGGTTGGATACAGGTGTTGTGAATGATTTGGTTTCACCAAGATTACTTTGAAAATCTGTTTTCTCTGAGCGTTCAGAATGTGAAGAACGCACGCGGTCTGTACATCTCACGTAGGACAACTAAATGCGGAATACAACATTCAGGTATATAGCCTGCACTTGTTTGTACTCCTACTTACGAACTCGGACCAGAGGCACGTACTTTAAGATCGAAGCAGTGTGACGTCACGCCGCGAGCGACCTCACGCATGCATACACAAACCGCTTTAAAAGCTGCGACGGCATCGAATCAGAATCGGTTTGACGGAGAAGCCTCGTCACTTATAAATCACAGACACATAAACAATGTTTTAGCATCAGCGCCGACGTCAGTGTTTTCAAACTTTTAAGCATACCTGTAGCCATGGCAGGTGTGCCAAACGCCATTCATTAAATAATTCATTAAATGTGTCATTTAGTAATCACAATCGGAAATAAAATAATAAGTCATTTAGTAAACATATTGTTAATTAATTAAAACAGAATTTCCTTTAAATTAAAAGTACATTTATAATTATTTCAATTAAGTATATCATGTTTCCTGTATGGGGCATCAAGAATGCCAAAACGAAATAACTAAATAGATTAGTACACAGTTAAACACTGTGTACGCTGATATCAGCGTGGCACAAACATTTTAGAAAACAGCACACTACCGTAAAATCTTATGGTATTATCACACAAAAGATCGCCATAGCAACTGTGATGGCATTTTAAGAAAGTCATTTTTTGCCCTTAAAAATAAAAACTAAAAAGATCAAAACTTGGATTACAGTTAAAATGTTGTCAGATTACTGAAGAATGCTTTTATGTACGAAGATCTGGGGTTCAAAAAACAAACAAACAAAACATGTTAAAAATTTAACTTTCATCAGATTCAAAAAATTCCAAAAAATGTCAGAGAAATTTAAAAGACTGCGATATTAACATGGACTGCGTTTAGATTTAAGACCAAGAGTTATTTAAAAAACATATTCTTAAATGTAAACGTGGAGACATACAGATCATACAGTTCGGAGTAAAACACCGGCCAAGCTGGCTGGCATCACATCATATTGGCGTAGAGGTTCTGGGCACCGACTCTGGTGATTCAGGACTCAATATCACGTTGGAATCACGTGAGAGTTTGTACAGCTTGTTACTTGAACAAAGATGCAAATGTGCGAGTTTCTCCAGCCTACGAAGGTCTCGCACTGACGTCAACAGAAATGATGGAAAATCGAAGACGCTGCTTGTTTCACTAGTTTCAGTGGAGGCGTGTGCTGACAGGCCGTGGTTACTCAGAGAGTGAGGCGCACTTTCAATAAGCTTCCTGTATCAAACTTTACGACCCAGCGAGCGATAACGGTGTTCGGTCCCCTGAGACGACCGCTGTGTAGTGAGAGAGCCAGCGAGCGGGATTTTTATTGCTGGGTTACTTTCAACTCGAGCCACCAGTGAAAGTGTTTCTGTGCCGCTGCTCTCGGCAGATTCATGAGCCTGCAGACACAGAGGAGGTCGTATTTAACGTGGGCTTTATTGCCTTCAAACATGATCAAATACTCAACATCAGAAGTCAAGGTCGACAGTGTCTTTGATAAATGTTTTGTGTACAACCATACTCATTCATTATGCTCCATAAAGCAGTCAATTTAAGGCATGCACAGGCACAACGAGAGTCCAGTGTCAGGAGACAGCAATCAATAATAAGAGGACATAATGAAGTTGGTATACTCATGCTTACACCATCCCCCACCTTGCAGTTTCTCCTTTGTCTTAAAAAGAAAAAGCAGGAAGCAGGTCATACTGAGCGATACAAACAGTAGATCACCATGGAAATACAAAAGAGATTCAGAGGATGAGAATAGAAATATAAAAATACAAAGATCAGGTTATCAGGTGTTAAAAGAGCATTTACAAAAGAAATTAAAATGACAACCGGTGAAACATAAAGAGTTAAAGTAGGCATCAAATGAACGGACCGTCACAAACTGCAGCTTCTATACAGCATGTACAGGTGTGTGTTCAAAATGAGAAGCTCTTGGGAAACTTTTCAGTATTTAAAAACTATTTTTTTCAAAAAAATAATCCAGTCATGATAAAAATCTTTTAGGTATTTTGAAAAAAATTAAACCTAATTTCATAATCATTAATTATTAAATTATGACATTAGCTAAACTTAACAGAACAGAGTACATCCACACTGGTATTGGTTCAAAATTAGCATGACTGTATTAAATCCATTTTTTTCTCCACACATGGTGGTGACTTTGTTTTATTTACTTTGAATCAGATTGTTAAAAAAATGAGCATTGATAAAATTTCAGTGGCAAACATGGTAATTTAATTTAATTGTTTTACTATTTCTTGTTGGAAAGTGGATTTCTAGCTAACAGCTGCCACTGATTTTCAGATTTTGTGCTAAGCTAATCATATTCTGCATCACTTTATTTAAAACAATTCAGATAATTTCTCTATGAAAAACAAGACGGTGTCACCACGAAGCAGTTAGATTTAAATATTTTCACACATTATACTTTTGTGTCAGGATTAGCTAGCTAGTTAGCGATGAGAATGTTAGCTTCCTTGTAGTCAATTAAACATTGTACCTAAAACCCCACTGAAGAACAATTCCCCTGTCTGTTCATAGTAAGACTTATTTTCTGTCTGTATATAATGTTACATAGTCAGATGATCATATTAAATATCTTTGTGGTTTCATATAATAAGCTACATGTAAGTTCATGTGCATGCAAAGCTTTGTGCTAAGCTAGGCAAATGCTGAAGTATTTTAGAAACAATTATTTTTAAGTAAATTTCAAACAAGTCACAAATTTTCTAAATGAAAAGCAAATTATTGTCACCATTAAGCATTTACATTTATATGTTTTCAAACATTCTTTGGTATCTAGATTTGTAAGCTAGCATGCCAGCTTCCCACACTTTTCATTGTCAAATAAAATGTTAGCTTCCTTGAATTCAGTTCAAGTCTATATGAAACCCGACTGAAGAACCAGGCCGTCTGTTCACTGCGGACTCATTTTCTGTGAATTTATGATGTTAAGAAATTAGAAGTTTGTATTAATCGTGGCCAAGTTTTCCAAAAACAAGCCAAACATGTGCTCAAGTATGTTTTCAACGTAGTGTTGACCTTTATTTAAAATTATTTATGTTACGATTGCAACTAAAAAGCACAGAATTTAAGGCATGTTTCGGATGTTGTGCCGACACGTTTTGAGCTTTTTTAATCTTAACTCTCAACTTTTACTGGATCGTTTGTAGGGTTTGAATTTTGGGGTTATTCATGTCATCAAATATTACGTGCAAACTTTTAATAAACAAAATTACTCTGCATAATATTCATTTATTATTTTATAATACCACGCTGGGTACAGCCACAAAACACCCACAAAGTAAGAAGAGTATAGCTTACAAACTCTTGCTGCTGACCCTCAGCAAGCTTCCAGAATCTGGCCAATCAGAAGACAGTGGGTTTTAGCCAGGGGAGGCATAAGAATGCATGAGCTGCATTCAGAAAGATGAACTGAAGACAGCTAGTATGACTTTTTAAAAATCTAAATTAAAACTAAATCATTTTTAGAATAAATAGAAACAAGACTGTTTTACTAAATGTTTCTTTAAAGATGATAAACGCTGGTTATGAAAATCTTCCTCAGAGCTTTTCATTTCTCAGTGTAAGACAGCTTGATTCTTATAACACAGTTTTCTGTTTACATATGTCGTAGAGATTTTTTCTATTTACACGAGTTGTGCCGGCTGGACGGATGAAGAAACGTATAGATTTGTGGAAATATGTTCACAATCAAAACCCTGCATGTCGATATCAAAATTACAATGGCTGCAGTGAAGAAGCACAAAGATTTAACAGTCACTTAGAAATCAGTGGACGGTGAAACCGTGTGATGTGCGGTTGGTTAATAAAACACGGTAGGCAACTTTGAGAGGTAGCGCAAGCAAAGTCCATATGAAACCATGTAAGAGTACACCACCACAGCAGAAATCAGAAAAGCTAGCATTCATACTGATATCGAGCCAGGCCTTTTTTTTTCCATTTTTATTTTTTTTGCATAATGTGATTAGTAAACAGGCATGCTACATACAGAACAGGAGTGGGCGGAGCGAAGGTGTGAATGGGATGGAGGTGACCTCGTGCTGCATTCATGTCATACTGGAAATATTTGCGTTGGTTTACGACACGTTTCTGATTCTTCGTGTGAAAATACGGACAATGAGACACCCACACTGAATAACATTCTACATTTAACAAATGTTGTGACGCTGTCGACAAACATGCGTCTAATCCTTAAACGACCGCCTCTGCAGTGACACGGCTGAGTCGATGATGTGACTGCTATAATTCGTGAAATATGCCATGAACGCAGCGCTACAAGACCCTCCTTTCCTCCCCCCACCTCTGAGCCTGACTTCACTTGACCTTACCTGTACACTCCGATTGGCTCTCACTCCAAACATGTCACTTGATCTCCTTAAAGACCTGCAGTGCGTTTTTGGCACCGAGGTGATTGCAGTTATGTCTCAGTGACAAACCTAGAGAGGCTAATGGGTTACCTTCCAATTAACATCCCATACTGTTTATTTACAAAGTGCTACTCAGTTAGCTCACCTGCTAAATGAGGCTACAGTCTGTATAAAAGCATTCTGTAATAAATACTCCAAGCATGCACAGGTTATAGGAGATGAAGGGCTCATTTAGTTCCACAACAACAGCTTATATCCTCAAAGATCCTCCCCAAAGTTTCTGTGAGCACGCACACGTTTCCACACAGAGAGGCTAAAAAAGAAAGTGGTCCTGTGCTGGTTGGCGTGCGCTCTCTGGTATTTGGCACAGCGTCACACTGAGGCTCTGCAAGCTGAGAGAACGCCGACTGGACGAGGACAAAATGAACGCTTTGAGAGATTTTCTGTGTAAACCTCAAGCTGTTAAATAGCCAGTGCACTCTAAATGGTGTCAGAGCTACACCTGACAACTAAAAACGAGCGTATTTCAGACATGTGGCCCAGAATCGTGTTTCAACAGCAATAAAAATAATGATTTTAGGTTTCCTAAACAGTATAAACAGTGTCAGGCTGCAGACAGCCCCTCCTGGCTTTGTTTACAGTGGATTAGATGAATCATCAGGTAAACTGTAACACCCCATCACAAACATCTATGAGTGCTGGACGGATTGATAATGCCAAACCTGTTTCCCAGCTGCACAACAACCAGATTTGGGTAGGTACTGTTTGATCACTGTAGAGTGACAGCTTTAGTACTTCAGTCAGCAGGATTTATCTTTCAGGAACCACGAATGACTGAACCTGAGGTCCCATACGGACCAGGACAAAAGTGTTAAAGGTCCTGTTGGGGCCGTAGGTACTGGCGAAATAAGACCATGCATAATACCGTCAACGCGAGAAAAATGTACCAAGATATTTAGCATTAGCATAGTTTAACTTGGTAATCAGAGACCATTAACAGAAATTAAAAGCTTGTAAGAAAGAAGGAATCACCTTATAGAGCCCTCAGACTGACTTACATTCTGTTGGTCAACTTTGAATTTAACATCGCTGTTGTTCCACAAACTAATTACTTTGATGACTCCTGATGAATAACTGCAATTAAAAGAAGTAAAATGCTAATGATGGGCTATAAACAAGCTACACCATGGTTGCATGACTTTAACACATGACTTCACCACCTTTAAGCTCCTGTGTTACATGTACCTGAAACTGTGTAGTCTCCTTTAGCCACTTGTTAGTGAACACCTTATCTAGAACATGTAAAACACTCATCCGTTCAGCTCTTTATTAGCAACTTAGCTATCAGTTCTAAGACAACAGGTCCTTTTAAACCAAACCATTCAGGACACTCTATTAGGGGGTTAACTAAGTACTCAGGAGTTCCCATGAGAACCGCATGTCCTCCAGCACTTTTTTCGTTTTTGCATTTGCACCTCAAACAGGAACGGTAACGAGCCAGCTGGTGGGAGGTATAGATGAGTCAAAATCACCTTCACGTCCAGTAAAGGTCAGTAAAGCCGGGGCTTCACCTCTTAACATCCACGTGTCATTTATAGGATTTGAGCCTGTTTGGAAGACCCAAATGGAAAACACTCCTCACAAAAATAAAACCATAATTCTAAACATATGAAAACATGAAACTTCGCATGAAAGCTAACATCTTCATGTTATCACAAATGTAACAATTTGCACAATTTGCAAATTTAGAACAAATTGCACCTGCAACCCTGAGCTTAGATGGGTTGCTAGTTACAAGAAAAAAAATTGCTCGCTGCCAGTGTTGCATTAATTTCTTTATCCAGTAACCAGACAAAGTGAACCTTGTAACCCTGTCCAGATTATGCCATTATCGGTAACCCTAACTCGGTGTTTTTCAGAAAAGCCAAAGAATTGATTGTTTGTGTGTTTAATTGTTAAAATGATTATTTGTTGTCCCCTGCCAGGAGAATAGTTTAAACGAGAATAATTTAAAAGAATATTACATATTCTTTATGTATGTATTTAGCTTTAAGGTTAGAACTCAGAGGGTTAACCTCCACCAGGTCGCCAACGAATCACCAAGTTTAAGGTTAGCGCTGCATTTCAGATATGTGCTAGTCAAGCCTAGCTCAGAAACTAGAACCATTCAAAGATCAAGGCTGTCACAGTTCTTGTGTAGCTAAAAGTACTATGTTCATCCACTGTCACAGCAAAGAGGTGAGTACCTGATCCAACATTTCCTAAAACTATGAACAAACTCCTTCCAAAGTGCTTGTTCTTACCAGCATGAGTAGAGGTTTACACTGGCAACCAAAGATATTTCAGAATTATGATTTTAGACCACTGAGTGAACACTGAGAAAGTACCTCATAAGGGAAGTTGTTGAGGAAGTTCTTCTTGTATCTGCAGCAAAACAATCAGAAAAATGTCTTTGTCTCCTTTATGGGAAGCAGGCAGCAGCTGCTGTGAATGCTAGACTAAAGGAAAAGACTGACATTTAAAAAGGCCAGAGAAAGGAAGAATTGATCCATCTCACATGAGATCACGCTGTGAGTGCTCAGAGGGAGTTCAGATCCCTCGGTCCAAATGTAACCTCAAACACCCAAATTAATAGAAGTCCCAGAGAGCATCAGGAATGATGTGAAACTTTCCATCACTGTACGTCCACTAAGAGCCAAAGGCTGTGGTCAGGGAGAATAATTAATTACTAAGGGACTCAGAATCGCTTACAGTCAGACGAGCACAGCTAACAGCCGGCACTCTGAGCATCTGCGGTCAGTTCACAGTCTCTGATAACCTTGGATGGAACATGATGAATGTTATAGCAGCTCCAGGGGAGATTTATCATGAATATGGAGAGTAAACATCAGAATCATGCCTCCGGTTTTTTCACAAAGACCAATGAAACAAAGACTGAGATACAGTGAAACAGAGGTGCATCTCTGTGCTCATGTGCTGAAACAAACATCACTCCATTTGTCCTTCTCTTACCTGCCGTCACACTTCAAAGACTTTTAGAGTTCAGCTTCAGTTCATGTTAAACTATCACAGTAGCAGCTTCTCCCGGTTTCAGTTCAGCTGAGACTGAGTTCCTAAATTTTTGGCATCAAACGTAACAAACCAGGTCCCCAAGTTCGCACCATTACCGGACCATTAGGGATCCGAATAATCCCATCTCCACGGATGTCCATTTCCTCTTTTAAGTGTGGCGTGAGGAAGCTGTCTGAGGAGGAGATAAGCTGCTACCACAGAATGAAATGAGCATCTGGTGATCCATCCTTTTCTCCAGATCAGGCGTCAGGATTGGGTTTGTCAGTCGTTTCAGAGGTAGAGCGTCAGGCAGACCATGCTTGTCGTGCAGCAAGAAACAACAGTAAAGAAGAGGAACTGATTTTTATTCGTTTTACATCTGGTGCAGGCGCTCGACAACGATAGTGCTTCAGGAACGGGAGGAAACGGTGTCACGTCGGGTTCGATGTTGTCATGAAGTCAGTCTCACCATGCTGGGTGGTTTTAATCAGGATTTTAATATCACTGGAGAGAGATAAAGACAAAATTCACACAGATTTAAACTGGTTTTACATTTTTAACGATGCTGAACGTTTGAGAGAACCTTGAAGAGTCAGCTTTAGGTCGCTTTTGCAGAGAAAATGGAGGAATCGTGAGACTTACATCCCCAGTTCAGGACGATGGCCGCTGTGATGATAGCGATCCCTCCTAAAATGGAGACAACAGACAGCACCATGGCGTTACGGCCCAAACGGCGAGCGCCGTCAACGTTGCCTTGCAGCAGACTGTTTCGGGACTGAAGGGAAGCAGAGAGCGAAGAAAACAAGCAGTAAACTCTCACTCAACATCGTAAAATAGTGATAAGATTGGGTTGGACAACAAGACAACATTATAGTTACTGATAAAAAGAAAAAAAATCACCAGACTGGACGGCAGACACTACTGGGTCAATACTCTCATCAGCTTTCTGCAAACATTTAAATGTTATATCAATGTTTTTCTGCCTGCAGCTCCATATTTTTATTGTGGGACCCCACCAAAGAACTTTCCATGCTCTCAGCTAAAATATATTCCTAATTTCTTTTTCGCTGGTTCTTTCTGCAGCCCGAGTTCTTCTGAGAAAAACCCATTTTAGCTCTTCTCTTCTGTTTGGAGTTGTCAGTTCTAGTTATCGTTAAAGATTAAAAAGTTTTTGGTTGTGCCTTATAAATATGTCTGAGCTGCTGTTAACTGACAGGTTTAAATGTGACAAATGACACTAAATATCATATACTGTTGTCAGAAGTCATACCATCACAGAGAAGGTGAGGGCCACGATGTTGATGGGCCACATTGGGCAGAAGCAAGATAAGATGGCGAGGATCAGGTAGTCCCTCGGCTTGGACCCATCCACAGCGGCCTCTGTGATGGCGCTGGGCTGGCGGGTGAGCGAGGGCCTGGGCGAGCCCATCGCTAGCGAGCCAGACCGGCTGCCCAAGCGGGGCCGGCCATTAGCGTGGCCAGCTGGCTTTGCGTGCAGCTTGGGCGACACAGAGGGCGCTATGGGTGACGAGTCAGCCATCACAGGCGCGACGCCATTACCTAGAAAATAAGAAGCTGTCAGAGGGAACTGAAAAATAACTGATAAGCACCCAAAGTATACTTCTCTTACTAGGTTTCCTTACTAGAGGAAACCTAGTAAGGTGCTGAACCGCTTCACTGTGCTCTTTTCAAAGCAGATGAATAGTTCTGCATCGGAAATCTTGGCTGGACCTTTTTCTAAAAATAAAACACCTAAAAATAGATGTCAGGGTGGGGAAGTCAGGAAGCTCCAAGAGATGAACTAGCATGTTGTTTTTGGATATTCTCACAGGAAATGATTGTGATTAAAATGATGATCTGCCAAGAACACCTTTCATTATGTTTTGTTCATTTTCATTCCCAACCTAAAGCGATACCCTGCTGCGACTGGACCAGGACATAATCCTGCTGACACGGTGCAGGCTGTACCAACAAAACAAAGCCAGTCAGGACAGGGGCCGATTTTCCATCTCGGTCAGAATTTCCGTCTGATTTGAGGAACACGAACATCCATCCATCCATCTTCTTCCGCTGATCCAATTCAGGGTCGTGGTGTGGGTGGAGCCTATCCCAGTTGTACATCCTGGACACGTTGCCAGTCACTTGCAGGGCTAACACAGAGAGCCTAATTTAGCCTGTTATCGTCTTTGGACTGTGGGAGGAAGCCCGAGTACCCGGACAGAATCCACGCAAACACGGGGAGAACTTTTAGTGAGATTTATTTTCAAAATGACTTTGGTCAGAGTTTTTAACTGCCGTTTTAACATGTCTCTAGTAGATCCTGGATCTTCAACTATCCAACAACTTTTTTGATATTGATATGTGATATATCAAACCTGTCTTCATTCAACCACTAAATGAACATCTTTGATGAGGAAGCTCTTTTCCTCCAATTGTATCTTCAATCTTTCACTTTTGGTCACTAACTCAAATAAAGATCTGCTGAACTCATGGCTGTATGTGAGGTAAGAAGGTACACTGATCCATAAATGAGTGACTTCACCTTCACGCTCAGCTCTTAACATAGACATGACAATCTTGCCCTGCTCGAGAACGAGACCCTGAGATAGGACCTGGAGTGGGTACACGTCTCCACCTCAGCTGAGAGCAATGGCCTCACACCACTACACACCCAGCTTTACACTGGACGAAACCGAGAGCACTAACCCAAAAAACAAAGATATGATCCCAAGGCCACCTAGAAATTCTGTCCATGAAACTTGAGAACAGAATTGGTGACAAAGGGTACCCAGGTGGAGTCCAACACCAACCACTGAATGAGTCTGACTAAGCAAACTGTCACGTTAAAGTCAGAGAGCAACAGAATAAGAACTGTTTAATATCAGATTTTAGAACTGGACAAGGTAACAGTGGTAATGGTATGATTGGCATTAGATTGAGTCAACTCAAACATCAGCTTTTAGTGAAACTACTGGAAAAAAGAAAACTTATCATGGCGGACTTTTAGGGCTGTATTTACTGGTCTCCGTGTTTTCGCTGATTACTGTCAGGTGGTCCATTCCCTTCCCGTCCTCCGTCTGATGGGCCTCAGGAGCATCTGTCGTTGAGGGTAGGGGCTGTTGGTCAGAGCTGGTTGGTTGAGAAGTCACAGCAGTTTGGGCAGCTTCTCCATCCTGCTGCGTGCTGATTGGCTGGTCTGGCTGCTGGGGTTCCTCCATATTACCGGGCTGATGGGTGGCACTGGGGCTGGTGGTCATCGGACTGCTGAAGCTAACTGTTGAGGAAATCTGAAGACAGGGTTCGCTCTGAAAAGGATTACAGAGATGCAGTCAGTTATGTTGCTGCTGTGAAAGTCATTAGGGCATCATTCTGATTATTGATTGGCTGACTGATTTGGCTAAACCGCCAGCTGCATAAATAAACAGAACATGGCAGATCAGACTCATGGGGGAAAAGCTTTTCGAACAGAACAGAAAAACACAACCACTGTATTCAAAGTCCTTGTATAATCTGCTTTGCATGGTGAAGCACTGCTTGATTTAAGAATGCAATCAATGGCAGCGTGGAGCGCCCAGATGATCTAAAGGTTGATTAAGAGCCAGAGGTCCTTTGTTGCAGGTCCTATCCATGTCTGCGTTTATATAAAGCAACCCTCAAAGCCATGTCTGCATTACTGAATATATAACAGCCTGCTTAACAGCCAGCACTGCTCAAAGTTCATGTTTCTCTATATCCATATCTGGTTTTCAGATGCAGCTACCAGCCACCTCCAGCTTTTCTGGGGGACATTGAGGGGTTTGAGTGCGCATGTAATCCCACCAAGAGTCCTGGGTGATGAGCTGGAGTGTGACTCAAAAGACCCCTGTGAACAGACAAACAATGGACTGTGCCAACTCACCCAGGTTACCAAGACCCCACCCTAGATCAAGCCCAGTGAGAGGGGGTGGGCACCAATGCCTTTTGGCCAGGCCTTTGGGGCAACATGGGTCACCCTCCTGTGGGACACCCACCCGGAGGAGCTTTAGGGGTTCAGTGCTTTGTGCAGCAATGCCTTGTTTATCTGATTCCTTCTATCCATGTCCAGATATCAAAACATCAACCTAAGATTTTTATTTTATTTTTTTACAACTGCATACAGCATTAAAATTATTTGCCACTCTTACTCCAACAATATTAATCATTGCAGTTTTGCTGAAGGTATTAGGATGGCCCTCTTTTGACTCCATGTTTTTGAATGTGTAGGGTTACTGTTGTGATGAGCTGCATTTTACCTCAAAGCATGACCTTTTCTTTATCCTAACCAAACCAGCTTTTAGTGCCTGAGCAGAATTACCAGAGTTAGTGAAAGTGAAACTTAAGGGTCAAATAAAACTGCAGTTTCCACCCCTCTGAATCTGCAGGTCTGTAAAACCGGACCGCGATCTCTGTGATTACCAGTAAATGAAGACATTAAACACACCTTGAGTATAACAGTGAGACACGGGCAGTGAAATGATAAAGCTCTGGGTTGTAATTGCAACTTTGACCTGGTGGTGGCAGCGTTGTCTCATCTTCTAACTGACCACCTTGTCATGTGTCAGTCAGTGGTGTGGCTTTAGTTCATTTCCACTGGTTGTTGATTCAGTCTCTTGACTCAAAGCTGAAAAAGACAACTTCTAATATAACGTACGACTCCACAGATACAGCCCAGGTTTGAGATGATTTACAGGTTTCTGTTGTAGTGAAATACCTTTCTGTGAGTATCTGCAACATCACAATACCACAAGCTGCCTTACGTCATCCTCTATTTAGATTTGGGGCGTGAAGCGAGCAGCAGCCTCCTGATGGCATCATCTTTACTGGCCACGACCTGCTGCTTCTTCGAGACTAATGGAAGTCCTGCTGGGCTTTAACGGCAGTCCTAACCGGACATACTCAATTCTTTTGGAGGGAGCCTCAAGTGGCCATTAGAGGAACTGCAGTTGCTTGGCACTTTGTTTAGACTGAAAGCAGTTTTAGTTTAATTTGATGACTTTTCTTTTAAGAAACTAAAGAAATTTAGAGAGAAGTTGATTTTGTAGTTTTTAAATCATGTTGTTCTTTTTAGTTTGGATGATTTATGAAAAGGAGAGATTAATAAACTAGTTTAAAAAGATCATTTAGCTCAGGGTTAATCCATTTTAACAAACGCAAAGCTCCCTCAAATATCCTGCAGCTACGTTAAAGTTACAGCTGCATCATTGCATGCTTTCAGCAGTTTCTGTCCTCTCATAAGTTCAGTTTTATTAAATCGCAGCGTCCTGAGAACGAGTCGGTAGAGGCAGCAGAGGAGAGATGATATTAAAATGATAATGAAAGCACATGATTTCTGCTCTGCTGTCGTTTCTCTGACATCTCTTTCAGGTCGAAACGCCATCGGTCGTCTGGAAGTGTTTACCGAGGATGTCGTCAGAGATATTAAAGGAAATGAAGCCTCAAATGAGTCCTGTGACTCCACACATAGACACTACTTGGAGTATTTCTGCCATTTATTTACCATTTTACTGATTAATGTGTTCAGTTTTATGAAAGTAAACAATAATGTGAAAGTGTAGTGTGAAAAAAGTTTCATTGCCAATGAAATAAATACAGAATCAAATTAAAATAAAAACATTGACTTTTAGAAATTAAATTTAAATTAATCTTTGATCTTCAATTTCTTTATCTACTATTTTGTTGTTCCTTTTTAATTTTAGCGGCTCTTGCTTGCATAATCCTTCTCTCCAAATCTATTAATTCATTCAAAAGTCAATTAATTTTTTAAGCAATGAATAAATAAATGGGAAATATAAATAAAAATAAAGACATTTAGAATCTAATTAAAACATATAGTGACTTCTTTAGTTTTTAAATTAAAAAATTCTAACATATAAATTCGTCTTCATTTATTATTAATTTATTGATCAGTATATCCATTTATTTATTTGTTTCTGTTTGTCTGTTTTGATCTTCCGTATATGGGAGGATCTGTATGTTATTCCAAGGTTAAAGCAAATTAATTAATAAATACAGATTTATGTCACATTTTATGAGTTAATTATTCTTAATGGTAATTTAATTTTAAATTTTAATACATATTTTTCATTTTATATTTATACGTTTTTATGTACATTTTTGCTGCTCTGTTCTTCCCCATTTCCCGGGCTTTTCACCCTTTTTTGATTATTTATCGAGATGTTCCTTCGCAGGCGGAGCCTCTGAGCTGTAATGTTCACAGTTCCTTTATTCTGAGCTCCTTGTTCTTAATAAAAGTTGAGATTCCTCCAAATGGACGTGGCGGCGGAGTTATTCATGAAATATTCAGACGTTTTCTCCGACAGCTTATCCAACAGCACCAAAGTTAAAAGCTGAAATTATGACGGCGTTGCGTCACAAAGCTCAGAATAATTTTGTCTTTCCAAAGGTCGAGAAAAAGGAGAGAAATATTTATAAAACAGATCTGCAGCATCTGTGTGGGTTGACGAGGTTGCTGGTTTGTTACGGTGACTCAACACTTTCTTGCTGCTGAGGTTTGTGGCTCGCGGGCCTTCCTGTAGGAGGACGTGAGCTCCGTCAGGAGCTCGGATTCATGCGTCGGTGAACAAAGAGCACAGTAACAATCATGTAATTTATCAGTGACTGAGAAGGGATCATTAGGCTGTCAGTCAGTCTGCGAGTACGAGCAGGCGGAGGAGTAATTACAGGCTTCAGTCACAACAGTTTTATCTGTTTTCACATCCCTGGATTTAAACGTGAACAATGACTAGCTCCCTTTTAAAGCTCGTGTCTGAACCAGCTGTGACATCCTCAGATCTGCGCCCGGTCAGGTGACAGCGCGTGAATGCCACATGATGTGATTGACAAGAGGTTATCTAACGAGTGTATCCTCGATAATCATAATCCTCCTTTCTGAAACTCTGAATGATCAAATTTAATTAAAGGACCTGAGATCGGTGACTGAGCCCATAAACTAACCAGGAAAGTGTTACAGCAGAGGGCTGATCGACCGTAGACTTCTACGGGACCAGAAGTCACTTTGCAAGCACAGGTATCGCCCCCCTGGTGGCCATTTGAAAGAACGCACTTCCACATCGACTTCATTTTCCAGACATGGAAGTTTTCATAAGTAAGAAAGCCCGGCGTCCACATTGCTCCTCTGCTTTTAGAAGCCCAGCCATCCATCCTCTACCGCTTATCCTTTTCAGGGTCGCAGGGGGGGTGGAGCCTATCCCAGCTGTTTTAGGGTGAGAGGCAGGGTACACCCTGGACAGGTCGCCAGTCCGTTGCAGGGCTCACACATAGACAAAATGGCCTGTATTTTGTATAGCGCTTTACTTAGTCCTTAAGGACCCCAAAGCGCTTTACACATTCAGTCATCCACCCATTCACACACTGGTGATGGCAAGCTACATTGTAGCCACA
>VVHJ01026597.1:0-14770 GCA_015107715.1 Tylochromis polylepis
ACCCAACGGACCTGGACATGAGACATGGAAACCTGGCATGACACGACAGACGACCTGACAAGGAACGACTGAAAACACACAGACTAAATACACAGGAGGTAATCAGGGGAAGTGGAAACACATGAGGGAACAGCTGACACAAATAAATATAATGACGGCACAGGGGAAGTGTAAATCTGAACACATTGAACATAGAACACAAGACTTACAAAATAAAGCAGGAACACAGAGACGTAGACATGACACAAACTTGAAAAACATGAAACCCACAGACACAGGACATCCTGACACATAAGACAAGAGCAGATTCACACAAGGGGACATGGATGAAAACCTAACCTAGAATAAAACTCAACTAAAGCCTAACTAATAATCCCAACAACACAAGGACTTGACATATGATATACGAAATCAAAAAATACAAAATAAACTCAAAATGCTGGGTCACACACCCAGCCCCTGACAATCACAGTGTGAAAAAAGACCTTTTGGTTTTTAAACATACATGTACCCTCCACAGACCCCTTCACTAAGAAGGCAAAGTACTTCAGTCAGATCAAAGTCCAAATATATCATTCACTTGCTCCAGTTAGAGTACACAGTTAAGTTATACAGGTTCAGGAGACAGTACAATAAAGCCTGCGATACTCCTCACCCTGATGACTGTATTCGGATGAGGGGGCAGTCAAAGTAATTTAAGGTGGGCCCATGCACACATATCCAAGAACGTTTACTCCTTTAGCATCAGTTCAAAGCAAATCCATCCACCTCACATTACTAGATCCATACATGTCAGGTGAGTAGAATTAGTACAGTATAACACAGTGCACCTTGTGCTTGACACCAAAAATACTACAGAACACCATTATAATATTAAGCTTTGAACTTTTCTCATTAAAGTTTTATAGTTAGGCTGGACCAGGTGACCTTGAACCATTATGCTGAGCTATGCTGCTAAGGACTAAAGGAGCTGCCTAACTTCCCATCATACACTGAGTACTTCTCACGCTCTCGCCTCTTGTCACTCTCCCTGACAGGGCAGTGATGGCAAAGAATAATTTAGTTGTGACAATGAGAATTTCACCACAGGGAAATTAAAGGTTGTAAGAGCAAGAGGCGTCACAGGTCCAAGACAATACTTGGCAGGAAATCCCAAAAATGCAGATACAAACTTTACTGACAAGTTAAAAAAATGTAATGAAGACTTGGACAAGAGTAACTGGTTATTGCACACACAGTGTATAGACCCAGTCAAGAGTGAGAAATAGGAAAAGGGCTTACTGGTTCAGGAGTTTACCATGGAGGAGGGAAAGGGAAAGGGAAAACACACCCACACAGTACACACCGAAACTAAACACTTGTACTGTATACTAAAGGATCTGTGAAGAGAAGTCTCTATCAGGGATGTCACACTACTCCTGGTCAACACCAAACAGTCCTATCCAGCAGAAAGAAGAAAAAGTTAAAGGTCCAAATATCAATTAAATCCATAAAATTACAAGCAGCTGGGCTTGATTTAATAATGCCAGCTTGATCTAATGCTTGCCTGTTAACATTAAAGCTGCCTTTTAAGACAAAGCTTACAATGAATCACGTGGACAAAACCTTTACATTTTCAAACAATAGTTAGAATGGGAAGAACACAGGACAGCACCAGCGTGTCCAGCGAGGAGAGCCCACACGTTTCATTGGAGCTTGGGTAACACAGCCTGCAATGAGCACCACCACATTTATGGTTGAACATCTGAGATGAGATACACCTTAATGTCCTGAAAACTTGTCACCAACACAGACACCTACCTCAGGACAGAAAAAGGAGTGAAATGGGAGAGAAGAAAACTAGCTACCCACAGAGTCTGAAAATGTGACTTGATCTGCTGCATGCCATTACATTTTCTCTCTGCTCTCGTTTTTCTTTCCTTCTGTCCCCCAACGTCCTGTTAAAGCAGGGCTCTTCCTCCTCATCTTCTAAACTCGTGTGTGATTGTCCTTTTTCTAATATTGTACAATCTTTACCGTACAATGTAAAGTGCTCTGAGATAACTGAAGTGGAGTTACATAAATAACTGGATCATATAATGCGTGACCTGCACACATTAATGAAAGGTGTGCAACATTCAGATTCACATTTAGAATTCTTCGATCTTTTGAATGTCTTAGCTGCTATTAGCTCTTGTTGCTTTTTTTCAGTGTTAATGTGTGACTAGTTTTTTTCTTTTGCCTTAGCTTGTGCTGTTTTCTAATAAAACAAGTGTATTGCTTATCAGCTCATGTCATCTGAGCTTAGAGTAGCATGCTCTAGAGTCTAGACCGTGTCCTTGTCTCTTTAAAAGGCTCGTGTAGAAGTACCATACGTCCCATGATTCATCACAGGAAAAAGTACAAACATGTATATCTCCATGTCTGATCTCTTTCCTGTTTTCAACATGAGCCGCAGCCAGTCATGTTCCAACAGGTGAAAATCCCACCTCTGTTCTCTAATCTCCCTGCAACCTGCATACCAATGCACCAAACATTCATGCTCTGCATTCCTACGCATTGCACCAGTCCTTCTGCTGGGAGTGGAAATTGTTTTCCTATGTTCCCAACACTGCCCAGAAGAGCAAACGGTGCACCAGTCTTTGACCTCAGAATAGAACATAATGTGCATACTTAATACGGTTACTCCAAGTGCAGTTTGAAAACAGCAACTTGGAAACATGATGATGTGGGTTATGATTCTGTGGTGGGGCTAAGACCTTTTGCCAGTAGAGCTCTGGTTAATAATCTCACTCTCTCTCTCTAAAACTAACACTGTAGAAATTCCACCTTTGCAGAAACTAAGCGGGCTGTTGTTTTGGATCGCTCTCTGTAACCACACCCTGTTTGCTGGAAGTTATTAAAGCCTGTTCACCAGACTGTGTGGAGGTTAAGCAGGATAATGCTACCAGGAACAGGCTTTCTTGGGCAGCCTGCCAGGCTGTCTAGATTTAAGTTTTCGGGTGCTTGATCCAACTCATGCTGCAAACAGAATCAGCATCACTATCAGAATGACAGATCTAGAAAAGCAGAACATAGTTTCTGACATTTCTAAATGCTGACATGGATTCTTCTGCAAAATCCCATTTTATTCAAACATGTGGAATTCCAAAGCTTTTATAGTGATTTCTACACATGCCATCTGTGCCTATCAATGACCTAAAATCTAAAGTTATCAGGAGATTTGATATAAAAATGTGTTTGTCAGACCTGAATCCCTGAACAGGAGCATGGTCCCTACAACCAGCAGTAGTTACAATAAGCTGTATCACAATAAATCACATACAGACAGCATCATAAATCACCCTGTGGTTATGTGCTCATTAACAGTAAAAGGGTCTTTCAAAGAAAAAAACAAATAAAGAAATCAAACAAAAAAGTAAATAAGTATAAAAAACCAAATATTCCAAAAATATCATAAATGTGTGTGAAAGTTTGCTAGAAAAGCACTTGGGCATAGAAAAATGTGTTTGAATTGGTGAATGAGGCGTGTTGTGAAAGCATTTTGAGTGCTCTGGTAGAGTAGTGTGGTGGGGTGTGGTTGGTGGCTCGGCTGCAGGGGAGCAGCGGGTGTGGTGTTGGGGAGCATCTTCTAATCATGCCTTCCCTATTTCAGTAGCGGCTGGGCCAGAGAGAGGAGAGCTGCCGGATCAGAGCCCCGGCGCTGAAAAGTGCAAAGTGCTAGAGCAAAAGAACTGAGTGACTGTGCCAAAATAAAAAGGCAAAACACACCCACGGAGTCGTGTCATGAAATATAAGAACCAGTCCATTTACCATTGAAATGAATCTGAATTTCTCTTCATTTGCTGCAGACGTGTGTTGATGCATGCTCGATCATCTAGGTAGGGAAATCCCTGATTCTGTTCATCTGGATGTTTAGAGTGGGAGAAACGGTTTCTCACTCATCCAGGTGACTTCTTAGTTTCTCCCACAGAAAACGTCCAGATGAACAGAATCAGTGTTTTGGGTGGTTTCAACAAGGCAAATGTGTGCTTGTTTAACAGTTCCACTGCTAATACCTGCACTTATACAGAACACTGATGTAATTTTGGTATAGTTAATTAACACACAGACAAAATATCTTAAGTCACATTATAACTGATTATTAATGATTATGGTATCAGTCACTGTAATCACAGCAATAATCTGGTAATCACTGGATGTTGTCTTTGCACTGTGCACTGTTGTAAAGTCTTAGAGGTGTTCATGGAGCTGCTGAACTTTATATGTAATTCAAATTTCTCTAGCTAAATGTTGTTCACTATGAGACAGTTGAGTAACATCAGAAACATACTGCAAGTCATTTCTGATAAACAGCTCAAACTGATATTAGTTAGTTGGTGATTCATCAGTGAATCATTAACCCTGATTTGTTTTTTAATGTGTTTGCCAGAAACTGTATGGATTTAAAAAACAAACATAATAAGTAGAAAGCTGGGACTGTACTGTCTGCCTCTACCAACTTGAGTCTGAAGATTAAGATCTAGAAACGATGATTAAGACCCAGGAGCTGTTCTCTAAGGAAACAATCACCCAAACAGCTCACAGTGTTGAGCTTATCCTTTTATAGTTCACCACAGAATTTTAATTCAGCATTATATTAATGAATCAACACATATTAACCCAAAGGTTGTTTTTTTAGTTGTCCCCACACGCTGCATTTACACAGTCCTTCATGCTGTGCTGCAATTCCCATTTTGTTTTCTCCCTTTTCCACTTTACGTCTTACAGCATTTCTATAGAAATACAGGTACGCCACAAAAAATTTCTCTTTTACACAAATAACTAAAGTGCTTTGCTATTTAGTCTACTACGACTCTTTACTGTC
Organism: Tylochromis polylepis; assembly: GCA_015107715.1. NCBI lineage: Eukaryota > Metazoa > Chordata > Actinopteri > Cichliformes > Cichlidae > Tylochromis > Tylochromis polylepis. The sequence goes on from VVHJ01026597.1 coordinate 4,847, forward strand.
TAGTAAAGGTTAATTCTCACCTTTCAATCAATCACAATCAAGAATTTTCAGTGGCTGAGTTATTTCAGACTGTGAAGGACAGTGCGAGGTAAAAGAGACTGGCTGATGTCTTCTCTTTCTTGGTTTCTCTTTTAATTCGCTCTGCAGGATGACGTGGACTGTAGCTGGAATGAACTGCTCACGAGGCTGCACTGTTCATACAATTAAAAGGAAATTAGAGAAAAATTGAACTCTTAGTAAGTGAACCAAAAACTGAAGCTTTTTGCATTGCCCACTTCATGCTCGTTACTGGTCACTAATTCCTTGATAAATTCAGTAAACAGTGAAGTGTTAGCGCTGGTTAGCAAGTGACATACTGCTGCTCCCTTCCTTCCTTTCAGGAATGAGCCTGAGAAAGTAATTAAGGCAGAAGAGAGGGCATCAGGCAGAGCCCAATAACCCTGTGTGTAGTCTGCTCTGACACAATTATCAGCGGCTCAGTGATCTCGCGTCATTGTGTATTTCTACATAAAGCAGTAGGCCACTTAGAACAGTAGCTATGTTAGGAAATGCCTTTGATAATCATTTCAAAGGCATATCAAAGACAGAGATAACTCTTGGGGAATGTTCTGTGAGAGGGAATTAAAACTGCTGGAGGGTGAAAATGTGAAGCCTTTCCACAGTGGTTTCTGGCCCCAAAAACCCAATCCAAAACAAAACAGAACTTTCATGCACATTTAGTAATTCATCTTCAATAATGATCAGTGCTTCTTAAATAATTTCTCAGGTTAAATTTCAAACAGCTGAATTGTAAATGTGAAGAAAAAAGAAGGAAAAGCAGCCATTAGAAGTTGAAACTCTCACACCGCTTTTCTTCAGATGAACTGCTGGACTCCTGCTTGTGTATTCAACCCTTCCTGTTTGCGAGTTACTCTATTCAAAGCCACATTGTGTCCTGTGGCAGTCGGGCCTCTCATTATCTCTGCTCCGCCCTCTCAGGGGGAAGGAGGAGGAGGGGACCGGCAAAGTACCAGGCAGATATTCCCGGTCAGCTCCATATTAAAAGACTGAATCCCAATAAACAGCCAGAATCAATCTTTAAAGTGATGTCGTTAGTGTGTTTCATTGTGTTATGTGTATTTAACAGTCATTTGTATAGACTGTCATTGTGTTACATTGGCTATGGCCCACTTTAATGTGATACAATGAAAGTAACTGTGAAAATGACTGGACTAAAGAACTCCATCATCCAGCATTTTGGAACATCTTGTTAAATGTGGTTATAGGTGGAAGCTCTCCATCCACATGAGTGTGTGTGGAAATTTAGCATACGTCTAAGTAATCAGCTCTACAAATGGAGCCGTTTGGTGACTAAATGTCTGGACTCAGCAAGCTACAATGAGCTGCAGTGACTGTGTGAGATCCATGATGCATGATGATGAGATCCACTGTAATCAGATCCAACGAAGCTTTCATTCCTTTCACTGCACTGTGCTCTCCAGAAAGTCATGTAGTCAGCATCATGTTCTTTAAACGATGGCCACGTCAAGCACTGCTACACAGGTGTGCCTGCAGAACACGGTCTAGGCATAAATCAAGGTCTTTTGTGATTTCGCATCAATTTCAGATCAAACTTGTAATCTACATAAATTGTTGTGCATACTAAAGTTTCAATTTAAAACACTTTGAGCAATTCATTGAAAATAAAGAAAGTAAAATAAAATCTAACTTGCAGCTTTACAGTATGAAAACCATCTATCCGTATTATGTCTTTATGCATGCTCAGTCATCCAAAAATCCCCAAAAGCTGATTCTGTCCAGACTAGTTGTTATGATAAAATAATAATAATAGCGATAATAATAATAGTGATTGAGTTAGAAGAAGCCAGCCAGCAGAATCCGCTATATCCGCTCAATGACTTCGCGGCACAGGCACGCAGCGCATACCGCAGCGTTCCCAGTGTGATGACGGAGTAGCCGGACGCTCCTTATTTGGCCATGTTGGACTAGGTTAAACTGCTATGAGCGGAGGTTTTTAGTCAGCCTGAGCAGAAACGAAAAGAATCCTAATGTGAAAGGAGGCTCCGGGACTGCATACGGATAACTGCTGTCGGACCTGGACTAGATTCCCTGAGGGTACCATGGCGGCCGCAACACTAGGAGCTGCAGCACTTTTTTTTCTATCAATGTCTTCATTTTTCCTATCCGTACTGTGCGCCTCAGGTGAGTCCGGCGTATTCTCTTATTGTGAATGCAACGATATAAACTCTTCTTCTTCTTCTTCTTCTGTTTCTTTTTCTTTTTCTTCTTCTGTTTCTTCTTCTTCTTCTTCTTCTTATTATTATTATTATTATTAGTAGTAGTAGTTGTAGTAGTATCAGAATACGTCCATCTTTTTTTTAAATTGTGACTTGCGAAACAAGTGACATAGTTGCACTCTTTGGCCCCAGCTGAAGAGGAAGGAGTTCCTTACGACTCCTGAAGTCTGCTGTTATAAACAGGCGACAATGTTTCAGTCAGATTTGCGATCCTCAGTGTAAGAGGGAAACAGCTCCGGCTGTGGTCGTCTCTCTGTGGGTGGCACACTTACTGCGGTCACAAAGCAAAGAACAAAGAACAGTCCGTCCGTAAAATTATGTGAGTGGGGACCTTTTTCTCCACCCTGATAAGAGCTCAGCCAACATTCAGCTGTATCACTATGTGAACCTAATGAGATGATGAATCTGAACACAGTTCTGGTCTTTAATGCTTTTGCTGTATAAGCAATGTACAACACTGTTTTAAAGATTTTCAGTCAGGTGCACATGATAGACGAATGCTGCATGATTTTCATAATGCCACTCTAGCCTGGTATGATATGGTCTGAACATCCACTTCTTATATGCAGGCTCATATCCCCAAGCACAGAATGTCACCTGGAAATCCACCAATTTTAAAACGGTCCTGGTCTGGGAACCCAAACCATCAGCTAATTACTCTTACACAGTGGAACTGTCTCTGTAAGTACATTCACATCCTCACCTGATATCCCCATCAGTTGACTTATGGTGGCATATCTTTGTCCTGTATCCTGTTTTCCTGTATGCGGATGTTTCAGTCACGTCTATGTGTAACATGTCATATGTTGCAGGGTTGCCGGGAACGGACAGATAATCCCTAACTGCATTCACTCCTCAGAAACCATGTGCGATCTGTCCACCTCAATGACTGACCTGAAAGCCTGCTATAAAGCTGATGTCCTATCCAAACCCCCACAGGGGGTCATCTCTGAACTCTCTGAGTTTCCCCACAGAACGTCGCCAAAGTTCTGCCCATATAATGACAGTAAGATCCTTTGTTGTTGTTATTTTTTTATAAATCAGTATAATGTAATATAACGTTTCCCTTGTGGGAATAACATAGAAATGAAAGCATGCTCAGGCAGATGGAAGCGGTGGAAACAAACTGACACACTGACTTGGCACACATAAAGCCAGCGTGGGAACAGTTTTAACATGTTCATAACACACCCTGCTATTATGTCGAGGCTTGTCTGCTGCTGAACTTTGATACGTTCAAAAAGAAGTCTCACAGTCATCTCTTTGTTGTTGGCTTTTTTTCAGTCATCACTCACCAAATCTATAGAATTTCACAAAATTGTTGTCCATCCAGTAAATGAATCCCCATCACAGTTTCTTGGTGTCAAGTACGATGTCATTAGGTGTCCCATTTTTTCTGTCTAAAGGTCCAGAAAGCAATAATAATATAGCATCGGCAAAATGTGATCATTTCGCAAACTCAAAGAACAGATTGTTAAACAGAAAGTTGATCATTTTATGGCAACAAATTGAGAAATGAGCTGTTTTTTTTTAAGCTGTAATTTCTTATTTATTTCAGTGTAATATCCATTTTTAGTTATTGGAAGGTTAAGAAAGACTTCTTTTTTTTCTTCTGCTGTTTTTTGCATCAACAAAGTGATCACAGGTCTCAGCGTACGCACTTACACGTGTGCACATATCTGCCACTTTAAAAAAATTAAAAATATCTCGTCCCTGATTCTCCTCCACAGCGGACATCGACAGCCCTAAGTTCACGGTGGAGGTCAGTAAAGGCAAAACCACCCTGAATGTGACAGACTCACCCACTGCCATCTTTAACGGTCAGCACCTGCAGACTCTCAGGGATATCTTCTCTGAGCAGCTGAACTATAGAGTCACCTACTGGAAGAATAAGAGCACTGGCAAAGTGAGTAACACCCACCACAGGCTGACATTGCAATAGCAGTCTTAAACATATATGAATGAGACAACTGGGGCTTCATGTTTTCCTTCTGCTCTCCACAGAAAGTGCAGGACTCTAAAACAAGTGTGATAGAGATGACTAATCTGGATCAAGGGGAGAGCTACTGCTTCCAAGTCCAAGCCTACATCCCCAGCCGCAGGTTTGACAAGCGGCTCGGAGAGATGAGTCACCCGCAGTGCTCAAAAGACCATAACCCGTCCATCTTAAAAGGTGAGCTCTTATAGTTCAGCAAGTTGAAAAAGGGAGAAGGGAAGTACTGCTGCCTACGCAGTAGTATTACAGAAATATGTGTGTGTATTTTATTTATTTATTTGTAGACTAAAAAATCATCAGGATTTTATTGCAAATTCTTTGCATTGACTGCAAAAGCCAGTTAACCTGATGAGTAACTTATGATTTTGTGAGGTAAAAAAATAGTGATATTTTCACAAACTTTAAAGAGAAAACAGCTTTGTTGATTTTTGATATATAAAATGGCTCTTTAAAATATTTGAACACTGGGCCATGCTTTCTTTCTCTTTCCTGATGAGAAAACCAATCATAAAAGGCAGGAACGATGACAGGTGATAGTGTGTGAAGAAGCTGGGAAATGGAGGCGAGCCAGTAAATAGTGGGCTTGGTTGTTCTGTTGGTGTTTGTGCCTAGATCTCATGATGAATATATATAACCATTGTAAAATGTCTAAGTGTTTATTACATGACTGTGACTCCATTGTGCTCCAGGACCCCAAGCACGTCCACTTCCCATGGCCGTGTACGGATGTGTGTCCAGAACGTTTGTAAATCCGTCAGTAAATATTTGTACTATAAATTTACAGCACAAAGATTTAATGTTTATTTATCATTTTAGTAAAGCAAGTGGTCCTCAAGCACCTCCACAGAGGTCCTTCATGACTGAAACAACATTTTTTAAATTCACTTTTATTTATACAATATTTAAACTTTTACAGTTGCCTCAAGGTGCTTTATATTGTAAACAATAACACAAAAAAAAATGTTAAATTGAGAGTTAGTAGTTCAAACATTTAAAAACAAGGACATTAGCACATGTTTTCCATCTGACTGTGAAACTTGTGTGCACAAAAAAAGGGACTTTTGCACCAATCACTTTGAAGGTATTCTGGTGAAGTATGGCTACAGTGGTGTGTGCTGTGGTCGCACAGATTCTTAATAGAATCCAGCAGCACCCTCTTGAGGAAGCTGGTGCTGTAACAGGCATCAACACCACACATGCCATCGAGATAAAGAGAGCGACAGAGAGAGTCCTGCTTTTCTTCTTTGATCATTTTGGCCGGGACCTTCTGTCTGTGGGATTAAAGATGTCTAAACATGTTAGATTAAATCCATGTTTTAAACTGGCAAACAGTGTTTAGTTTGTTATTCAAAAAAGTTAATGTATTACACATTACTCGTCACTTAATTTTTTTTCTAAGTAATGCAGTATGTTAATTAATTACTGAACTTAGATCAAGTGTCAGATAACTTTATTAATCCTAAAGGAAATAATGTGGTCACAGTTTCTCCAAGACAGTAAGAACAGTGACCAAACAAATTAAATACTACAATATATTACAAAGTTACAAAATATAACAACATAGCTCTGATTAGTAGAATTTTTATTATTAAAGCTAATAGCTTTAATCATAAATATTCCTTGTGAGTCTGTTGGTATCTGCGACCATCAGCCTGCTGTCCCAGCATGCAGCAGCACAGAGGATGGCCACAACAGACTCAGAAATCCTGAGCATTGTCCCACAGATGTTAAAAGACCTCAGAGACAACTCTGGCCCTTCCTGTGCAGTGGTGGTTTTAACCCAGTCCAGTTTATTATCTATGTGTACTCCGAGGTATTTGTAGTCCTCCACAACGTCCACATCCACCCCCTGGATTAAAACAGGGGTCACAGGTTTCCTGGTCCTCCTCAAGTCCACAATCAGTTCTTTGGTCTTTGTCACACTGAGCTGCAGATGATTCTGCTCGCACCACGTGACAAAGAGTCAATGACAGCCTGGTACTCCGTCTGCATCCAACCACCGCAGAGTCATCAGAAAACTTAAAGGTAGCAGCTCTCTGTGCAGTGGCTGAAGTCTGGGGTGCAGAGGGTGAAGAGGAAAGGGGTGAGAACGCCACCCTGTGGTGCCTCGGTGTTGCTGACAGCTTTGTCAGACACACAGTGTTGAAGATGCACATACTGCATCAGACTCAGGCTCATCATGAAGAGTTTGTGACTCCCCAAAGCTGGGGAGCACAGGCCTATCTCCACTCATTAAAGACGTAGGGCTGTACCCCTCCACCATTTTCCTCCTCCTGCACATGAACTGAACTGAAGTACACAGGATTAACAAAAGGCTGGGATTTCTTTATATCTAGTTTCCATGTAGATAACAGAAGAACCTCTGTAATGCAAATAATGACATAACTATAACTGTAATGAATTTAAAGAATTTAGGACAATAACGTTTTACATTACTGCGCAGCTGAAAAATGTAATGTGATTACACATTACAAAGTAATGCATAATGCATTACATACAGTTACACAGTGTAACGCGTTACTGTGTTACACTGTACAAACTAGTTTACTTAACACCACAGAGTGTTGGTGGAAACTCCTCGGGAAATAAGGGAGGAGCTGAAAGTGCCTACAAATCTGTGTGAAAAAGTTCAGTTGCACTGTAGTTTAAAATACTTGGAGTAGTTAAGACCAAAAAAAGTACTGTATAAATGCCAGTCCATTCCAAATCCCATGTACTGTAGGTTACTACTTAGACATGACCAGCAACGTAAACTTTTAGGTGTAACATACTGTGTTCTGTTTTCCACAGAGTATTCTTCTGGAGTGATCATTTCTGCCATCTTCCTTATAATACTGCTCATTGGGATCATCATCACTGTCACAGTGGTGTGCTGCAAGCGGAAGAAAGAAGCTCCAAAAGGTGGAAAAATGGGCGTTGTATAAAGTATGTGCTTCACTACACATGCATCTCCTGCGGTACAATTGAACTGGACGAGGCCTATAAGAAGAGCATGGACATATCTAGCTCAACATTACTCAGTCAAGCACTGGAATTTTATTTAGTTTCTGTGAAACAACCTTTTTTTCTACATCATTTAAAGCTGCAGAGAAAGAGAAAATGGGAACATGGGAAAACTCTGTTAAAGCTCTGCACCAGTATGTACTTCTGATACTGCAAATATTGCATTTCTTTTCCTGGTGAGCGGTACCTGTGACTACTATAGCAATTTATTTCATTTATTTAATTTTATAGTCTGCTGTGTAAATTTAAATAATTGTTATAACGGGGGATTATTTTCTTTAAACACATTTTTGTGGAATCTAAATGTAGGAAGTATATTTTTGTATCTGATGTATTTATTTGATTGTGTTTAACTGATATTAAAGACAATAAATATGTTACTCAATATGACAATCTTGTAAATTACATTTATGCATTTTACTAGTAACAGCAGAGCACTGGGCTTTGTTGATCATTAAAGAAAAGCAACAACACTTAGAGACAAACGTTTTGCTGGGGCAGCCTGTCCATGTATAAGATAAGACAGGAAGATGCAGAGCTGATGCAGGATATAACCCGGTGGTTCCTCTGCTGCACCGCAAGTGAAAGCATTAGTTTTTAAGAAATTTTGCAGTTTGGCACATTTGTTGCAACACTTTTGGAATTCTCAGCTCTGACAATGCATTTCCCAAAACAGCTCATACATGTAGCAAAGCCATGTATACGGGTGGCTGTAGTTCAGGAGGTAGAGCAGGTCATCTACTGATCGCCAGGTTAGTGGCTCGATCCCCAGCTCCCCCTGTACCCTTGGGCAAGTTGCTCTCTGTGTGAATGTTAGCTAGCAAGCACTGAAAAGCACAAAAGAAAGTGAATGCTGTATAAAGTGCTTTGAGTGCTCTGGGAGAGTATCTAAGAATCAGACCATTTACTCACTAAACACTGGACAGACGTGCAGATCATGTTGCTCCCTGACCCAACTTGGATGTAAATATGACGGTCAACATATGATTTTCTGGAAGTCATGTGGAGATGTAATATTTTTTATTTACAAATATCAACATTGTTATTATCAACATAATACACATGACTACAGTTTATTTATAAACAAACACCTTTATGTGTTAGCTGATTTATTCTGTGGGTTTTTTGATTTTTATTTTGTGGTTATTTGACATTTTCCTGTTTTTCTTTAACTGGTTTATTTATTTCAATTAATAAACTTGTTTGTTTGTAACCAGGTTACAACTGGTTACAACTATCAATTATTAAAATGCATTGAAATGTTAAAAATATGTTTAAAAATCCATTTTAAAAGGTAAAATAATAATGGTTAAAGGATTTAGAAAAATGTTGGAATTCCTTTTAAAACGAGTGTCTTTAACAAGTTTAAAAGAGTATTTACATTATATATGGTTCACTCTGACAAGCATCCTGTTTTATTGTGAAAAGCTCATGATTGTAAGAGAAAGTGAATGTGGTTGTGTCGGTAGCTGGACTGAGAGAAGTTGCAACAGAAAGTACGAGATGTTTGTGCAAGAGTGTACGTATGTATGAACTGGACTATCTGTTCGTCTTTGTCAACACGCACATTTTGTAAACTGTCTTTGAGAAGCTGGGGACATTTCTGCTCGAAATCCACCGTGCAGCTGCTCATTTTTGTTTTAGCATCAGGAGCCCACTGATCACTCTGCATTCCTTCACATGTTATGATCTAGTCCCATTTCACAAGGTGGCGCACTGTTCCAGATTATTTTCCAGGAACTTCATTTGATTGTCTCAGCCACAGATGATAACTGGAGACACAAACAAAGCTACAGAAAATTTCTATTACTTCGTGGTAACATATTGATTCCAGATGGAAAGTTATGCATTCTACTCTCTAAAGAACAAAGCTTAAAATGCTTGCTCTTAAATTCACATATGCATTTTCTATTTTACCTCTGATAGTCACAGTCAGGTAGCTTCGGAGATCATTTATATGTTTTCGATGCACACTCTGAAGTTTATCACATTATTATACATAATTATCACGTTCTGGGAAACCATCATCAATCATAGTATCTGACAGATAACTGATCAACAGCTGTTCCATGCTTACTTATTTTTTAAACAGACTATGAATATGAAACTATGAATTTACATTAAATTTGTTTTGCTAATTAAAACAATGCTGATGGTTACAAGATGGGATATTAACCATATTCTTATCTCTTCACACAGGTTGGTTTTCTGTATGCAACCGACACACACAACTGGTCAACAGTACTCTAACCATTACTGTAGTATTGTTGTAGGGCCTTTAACTTACAATATAAAGTGCCTTGAAGCAACTGTTGTGATGTGGCATTATATACACTCAACAAAAATATAAACGCAACACCTTTGTTCTGCTCCCATTTTTCATGAGATGGACTTAAAGATCTAAAATTCATTCCAGATACACAATATTACCATTTCTCTCAAACATTGTTCACAAATCAGTCTAAATGTGTCATAGTGAGCACTTCTGCTTTGCTAAGATAATCCATCCCACCTCACAGGTGTGCCACATCAAGATGCTGATCTGACATCATGAGTAGTGCACAGGTGTACCTTATACTGCCCACAATAAAAGGCCACCCTGGAATGTGCAGTTTTGTCTCACAGCAA
>VVHJ01026599.1:4299-31069 GCA_015107715.1 Tylochromis polylepis
TCAGTCTGGCCCTCGGTTTTTTTGGTTTTTTTTTTTTTTCTTTTAATGAATATTTCTACCAGGTTTAGAAGTATGTGTTGGTGTCCTAGGCTTTGTGAGGAGTTAAACCATGTCTTCAGCAAAAGTCCTTCAGCCTTCAGTCAAAGTGGAGGACTGACAATAATAAAATAATGCTAGGAATCTAGCTCATGTACATGGTCATTTCCACAAGAATGTGAGGAAGGAGAAAAAGTACCCTGCTATTATGAAGCGAGATCACACTGCTGCAAGTAACGCTGCAAGGTTGTCTGGATCCTGGCTTAACACATGCTGCAGCAGAATTAAAAGCATGAGAAGTATTTCTGAACTGGGTTAGATTTAACCAAAGGAGGAAATGAACCACCCTCAATTTTGATGTGTAGTTTCTTGGATCTGTACACTTAACTCTGGTTGTGTAGCAGAAATGCCCCATCTTTTGATTTTTACCTCTTAAAATAATTGAGAGGATGTGTTACATTTTCCACACTCATGTATGCACGTACCAAATGATTTGAATAGCAAAACATGCTAATTTGAATAGACATAACTATCCTTAGACTAACCCTAGAGTAGTTTAGTTCATGAGACATTAGTTTGTATGTTTATATATTGTTGTTATTTCATTTTACGTTATCTAACACTAACATTTCCATCTCCACAAAGATGAATTCTCTGCCAGCTTTGGTGATCTTGGATAGCTTAAGGAGACATTCCTATTTAGAGTAATTTCGAAATTGGCCCCTCTTGAAAGTCTTTGAATAGAAAGTTGATTTGTGTTTTTGGGGAACATGTCAGAACTTATTTCAACATGGTTCTTGACCTACACACAGCAACAAAGACCAAACGCATGAATAAAGGGTTCAAGAGATATTACACAACATGTAAATGTCAAATATTCAGGGATTTTGGCCCTTCCACCAAAGAAAAATTACAAAAATTCATGGTTTAATTTATCTAATACTAAACGTATTTTTGCTTATCAAAGGAGAAAAATAACAAAATGTATAGACTTCAGAAAGCTAACACATGCTCTTTGCTTTAAATGTCTGCACATCAATGGTGCTGATGTGGATAGTCACTCCTCAAATAGTCATGAACATTAGTTCCACACTCTTGGCACCAAGAATATTTTGCTTCAGTAAGTCTTCTAAACTGAATAGTTTAAAGTGTGGTAGACTTGGCCTTGCTTCTTGGGGTTTAATTATAAATCTAGAGAATGTATATATTTATATTTTCTGCTTTTGGTTTTTGTTTTTTTTAGAGATTAACCATATAGGACTGAAAAATAACACAACACTATAGGGTATGAGCAGTATATAATTATTAAAAATAGTGGATTTGAAAATGATTAAATTTGTTTATGTTTATTTTTTCTGTGTAAGACAAAATGGCCCACTTAGAGCAGGAGACTCCCTTGGAAATTTGTCATCATCATCCTGCTGGTACTACAAATAGCCAGGGCTTACCTTTACATGAGCAGGTCTCGGTAATCCCATAGAAGATTTAGTGTGTTTGTGCGTGCATGTTTCTTAGGCATCTATCAGGCGTGTTATCCATTCTGAAATCTTGTGTTGGTGGGCTAATTGTGTTGGTAACCTTTCAGTTAAATATTACACATGATAATTTATTGAATGTTTGGGTAAAATTAATTGAAAATATAAAGTAGTCAGTGGTTCAAGTTCATATTTGCCTGCATATTTGCATCTAATAGTGATCAGTTGGAGTTACAAGGCCATGTAGTCAATATCGAATGTTAATCCACCCTTATATTTAGCAACACAGACACTTCCTGTGCAGCAAGCTATTCAGTTGCAGCATGCTGCAGGGCACAATAAAGAGTGTAATTGAAAGGAACCTTGGGGGGAAAAAAGAAAAAAAAAAACCTGACCCACTGATCTGACTCTTGTGTGTCCACTATACTAATATTGTATGCGATGGAAGTTGTAAAAACATGTCTAATGAGTTTTCTTGTTGTTAAGAGAACTGGCATTTGGTTCGGACTGTTATGATGTAAGGCAGACTGGCCTGTTTCCTGTTTCATGTTTTGTTTGGGCTGCAGAGCTGGGTCATTATCAGCCCCCCTGGTGGTCTTTACTGATGGCAAAATAATCCATCAGGAGGAGCCAAATCATGTTCAGTCAAGTATATCTGCTCCTTCTGATTCTAGAGAGGGCTGAAATCAGTATCACAACAGAAGTGCAGATTTATATTAAATGTATATAATATGTTACAGAGTGGGCAGTACAGTGGTGTGGTGGTTGGCAGTGTTGCATCACAGCAAGCAGATCTTGGGTTTGAATCCAGGATGGGGACTTTCTGTGTGGAGTGTGCATGTTCTCCCACAGTCTAAAGACATGCATAGAGTTAGGTTAATTGGTGTGAATGTGAGTGGCTGTCTGTGTTAACCCTGCAACAGATTGGTGATCTATCCAGGGCATACCCTGCTTCTGACAGCTGGATTAGGCTCTTTCCCCCCACCCCCTACGTGTTAAGCGTTAGATTAATTACCAGCTAAAATTCACTACTTTAGACTTTATGATTGGTCTTTTTGGAAATTGAATATTATCTGCTGGGTTTTTGTTGTTGTTGTTGTTGGGTTTTTTGTTGTTGTTGTTTGTTTGTTTTTTGTCCCACACTGTTAGATGCCTTCAGCTACCAACTACCAGTGGTTCTTGCACAGAACATTTCCAGTTGTCAGTTCCTCTCTGGGGTTTTAAAAATGATAACAATTGAGGAAAAAATCACTCTGAAAATATATTTTCAATCAAACAGAGCTTGAGCAAGCAGTCATCCACCGCTTCTATCTCTTGAGCCAGCTCAGCTGCATTGTTCTAGTTTTGGCCTGGTGATGATGATCCACAGAAAACACTGATTACATACATAATCAACATTAACTCGTTTTTGAACTCTCAAATTGCGAAGATATTTGAAAGTTCAAAGAGAGTTACAACAAAGCCTATATATATATATATATATATATATATATATATATATATATATAATTTTTTTTTAACATTAAAGTAAGTCTATGACTAAATGAGCCTGTAAACCCTGGTTCACAAGACTCAGTATGTTTAAAATTCTTCCTGACTTGGTGACCAAGTTAGAAATGTTTAAACTGACAAGAAGGACTCCAAAAATATTTTTACACATAGGTATTCACATGTTTGTTGATTCCCATTAATACTTATGTGTAATGATAATAGCTATACTTTGATAATCAATGCTAAAGATGAGTCCAGTAGCTAACTTGGTTATATAGGATTTATGTGCAACCCATTTAGATTGGTTCACAAATATCAGGGAAGTGCAAATATTTCTGTAACCCAATGCAGACTTGTCACGGGGTGACTGATTTTACTGCCTCACATTCTGAGCCAGGGAAAAAAAAACGTCCTCCGTCTCATGTCTTTAAGGTTTTGCTGAGTCGTTGGTGTAGCAGGAATGATGTATGTTAATGTGTGCAAATCTCCATAGTGATGGAGTGATGAGTGAGCGCCTCTGATTGGCTCTTTTCATTTCTATGAGCACACCTGGCTCTCTTGAGGTCTGTTGGGAAAACAGTGTCTCTTCTCGCCATCTCATGAAAGCACTTTAATCAACACATGAATGTGTCTGACAGCAGAGATTTGGCTCATTTTATTCCAAGATGCATCTCTTGTTTGGTTGTATTTTTAAAAAAAAAATGTATTTATATATATTTTACTTATTTCTTAAAACTACATTCACTACTGCTGTGACTGTGGAACCCAAAAATTCAGTAAAAATTGATTTTACAGGTGATCGTGCTACACACCAGTAGACTTCTTTTTTTTTTAGCTTAACAGCTGCTACCTCCTCAGTTTGAACTTTGTCGTACTTCCCTCTTTGCAGACAATACGGTTTCCTGAAATTACAATCATCATTACAAGTGTAAAATGTACTACAGAATGACCAAGGTCAAACTTCATTCTTGGATTAGCAGCTAAATTGTTTAGCATTTGATCAGCCCCTTTATAGATTTATCCTTATTGTACTGCAGTTTGTTATATCACTACCATTTCATTTACTGTTAATAAAAACACTTTATATTGCAAATTACATATTTGATGTGATTTGACACTGGGCCCTGATTTATGAATCCCCTGTTTACGAGTAATCGGCTACATGTTGTGTGTCAGCAAAACTGTTTAAAGTGCAGTCAAATCTTTCGTCATTTATTGACTTCTCCAAATGGAACAAAGAAGAGAGTCTGAGTACAAAAGTGATGTGACTTGTAAACATCTGAGAACCAGCTGCACACTTCGACCCTTCATAAGCTTCTCTGACTGGAGAGCATTGAGGTTGCCGTATAGATAATTGGTGTATGAATAGTTAACCTGACTGGTCTAATTTCCTTTGCTTCACTGGGGTAAACAATGTCTGGTAAGTACACAGTTCTTACTGCTAAATTTGGCACTGTCACATTGTGTAAGAAGGGTCCATTGTCCTCTCTGCCTCACAGAGTAAGGTAATAGTTGTAGAGTTGATTTCTATACAGGGAGAACATCCTATACTCAGAAAACCATTCTGTGTCTATGGTGGGTGAGTGGTTTGCTCATAGCAAGCTGGTAAAAAGTTTTGCTTTAATATGTTACCCTGGTGGCAAATAATGTGGGATATGAGGGTTCTGAGACTTCATTGAGCATAGATGGTTTGAGGTGCTGGTGCGTAGCCTGCCATGGTGATGCTTTGCATAGCTCAAATACTGATTGGTTCAAAAGTGGTCTAAAACAGGAAAGAAAATAATGGCTGAGTTGATCACAAAGAGGAAGAAAAGCAAAAAACATCAAAGATCAAAAAGAACACATGGAAAGCACAGATAATGGGCGCAGGGGACAGTTTTCATTTTTTTAACAACCAGTTTTACTTCAGTATTAGTGCCAAATAGTTCATTTTATCTTATAACTTCTGTTTTCTCAGCAACATAGGGTTAAACAACAGGGCAAGCAACAGCACAAAGACAACTGAGAGTAGCCCACATTACCAGTTGTTCCACGTCTTTTGACACTGCCCCCACATGATAGCTACAACATGTAGACGTGGGTTTGCAAAGCTCTGCATAGGACCTGTCACAGGACCTTTGAGTTTGGAAGTTTTGAGTGTGAAGCAGCCTGAGTAGCATTAAACTTGACAATGGGTTCCTCAAAATCCATGCATTCATCTGGGAAGCAGCCTGCAGTTAATAATTGAAAAATTATAGTATGGATTTAGAAATTACTATCTGTCATACATAGAAGACAGTGAAGACCAGCATCTTGCTTTATCCACCAACTAAATGAAAATAGATTTAGAATAAGGACTCGTGATTCATGTTAATATGGGAAAATAAATACTGGATTTTCTTGATTTAATTCAATTCAGTTTTATTTATCCAGTGCCAAATCACAACAACAGTCACCTCAAGGCGCTTTATATTGTAAGGTAGACCCTACAGTAATACACACAGAGAAAAACCCAATAATCATATGAGGCTAAGCATCAGGCTTTCAAATGAATTAAAAGTCTGTCTTGGTCTTTGGTTGATTAATAGGCTGATTGATGGTATCACGTTTTAAAAAAATAAATAAAACATTCAAGGAAAAAGTACTATTATACTCTATTATACTCTCGAGAGGTCTAACAAAATTAGGAACATTTCTTCTTCGGTGACTTAGAATACCTTTGTGTAAGAACAGTGTTGTTTTCTTAAATGATTATTGGCTCTATTTATCCTATTGCACCACCAACTGGACTGTCATTTTTATAATGTCCCACTTTGCTAGTACTTAAGGAGCTCCTTTGCAACAAGAAATATCCAGAGCTTTCTAAATATCTCCTGCATTTTAACTTAATAACATTAGTCATATGAGATAAATTGCACGTGTTAAAACTTGGAGAGACAGTCTGGTTTGGACCTTATTTTTAAAATGATAGCTTGCATATAGAAAGTTGTTTTCATAACAGAAAATATATATTTTTAAGATTAACAATAGGATTGCTTTGTTGCAGTAGAGACAGTGAGATGCTTTCAGAAGCTTTCACAGTCACAGGACTGACTATCATTTTGCTCTTTGTCAGCATTTATATAATGCCAACAAGAAGGGAAGAAACTGGTAACTGATGCCACAGCTCATAAAGCTTGATCATGTCCGTCCTTCCTTCCTGACCGTCTGTCCTTTAACCATACTTTTTTATGAATAGTTTTGGCTGAAGAAAGGACTATTGACCCTGCGGTGGTTTAATGGGAGAGCTGATCTATTTGCTATCTTGGAGTTAGACTTTTTATAGGACAGACTGCACGCACATCAACTGTTAAAGCAGCGATTGTGTTTTTGGGTACATGTGGAAATTAGTCATCAGTTGGTTTTATGTTTTGTGGATATTTTTATATCAGATGTTGTACACCTGTGGTGCATATGCTGTATACCAGGAAGCTAGTTGCTGTTTCTCATTGAAGCTTGTCACAGAAAGCACTGTGTGAATAACTACACAGCTGACCACGAACATGGTTGAATAACTGGATTGTTGTATAGCTTCAGATCTATTGGATCTCTCCAGATTTACCATTCATATGGAAAGCAAACAAAACGCAGAACAAAAAACAACGTATTCAAATTTTTTGGTTTAGACTAATGGTTTAAACAGAGTTTAACAGACTGAACTTGCTGTGCTTTGGGCCTTAGTATTGCTCCTGTGTAAGGTGCTTACATGTCATCAAGCTCAACTTTTAATTCAGTGTCTTGGCCAAGCACCCTTTGCCACCTAAAGTAGCACTCCACGCAGACTGAGACAAAGACAAAAACAAAAACAGTTCTGTTATCTAAACATCTTTTGAGAGATAAGTGCCAAATCTCAGCCAAAGCGTGACTGGTATTTAACAAACATTTGGATGTTTACCAGTGGAACGTTTATCCCCTGCAATGTACTGCTGACCTGTCCAGAGTGTACTCTTGCTGGATAGGTGATTTAAGAATATAAGTGATTTTTTTTGCATAACATTAGTCTTTCGGCCCCTCATCACACTGTCTTTTAATTGGTTCAAATCATTTGAATTTCTGAATCTGGATCAAATGTATAAAAACTGCAAACTGGAAATGACAGGTAAAACGTGTCCACTGCCTTTTGTAAAAGGCCATCTTATTTGAAGATGGTAGTGAACGATGCAAATATTGGGTCCAAATTTCACCATACCAGTGTAATTCTCAATGTGGAATCAGAGATGCTGGACATCTAATACAACACTGCGGCTCTACCTTTTATGCAGACATCAGATTGGTGCTGTTACTGTGTCTACTGTTGGCTTTAAAAGCGCAACAGTGTTGCATTGCATTGCTCTTTTTGCCTTGCATATACTTTATGCAGAATAGGCAAAATAGTGGCACATTATTCCTGCCTTGAACAAGCTGTGTAAAAGGCCTTGTTTGTTCTCTCACATTCAGCTGCAGCTGCACAGGCACAAGCCGAGGAAAGGCGCAGCTTAGCGGGAAACAGCCCAGGACCTACAACTAACACACCAGCTAAACCTCAGGGGTGCAGGCCAGGTAAATGACACTACATCTTGACACAGAATCAAACTGGTTGTTATAGATATTACCCTCTCGTGAGGTTATTGTCGTCCATAATCTGAAACATTAGATGCAGCTCCCAATCCTTTGCTGCCATCCTCTCAACATAGCTTAATGCAGGTAAACCTTAGTCATCATCTTATTACCGTAACAGTTGACAAAGCTCATTAATGAGTCACATGCACACATCTACCTGCCTGATACAAAGCCTTTGTTACACTATGCTGCATTGTAATCCACCGTCAAGTTATATGTGTAAGTATTGATGCACATGCTTTACAAATAAACTACATATGCACGTGTGCCTGCAGTACTTGACGGTGCCACACTTAGAACAGACGACAGACTGCGAGTGGCAAAAGAGAGGCGTGAGGAGGCAGAGAGACAACAGGGTAAGAGGATAACCCCAGTTTTGGGATTAAGATATTTTAGCCAGAGAGCTGCAGTGAATACTCAAATAATCTGATATTGAGTTTATTAAATGAGCAATGGTTTTATTCATTTTAAACAAAAATACCTAACATTTGTACATAGCTGTTAGCTGCAACTCGCCAATAGAAATCCTTGCTTTACTTAGTTTGGTCTTACTAATATGATAATTCAGTGCAAATAAAAAAATTAAAAAAAAACCCAACATACTGATGTGCGATTTCTTTGTACTGCATGCTCATATTGACTGTGTGGCCAGCTTTACGAGAATCTCAGATCATGGAGCGGGAACGCAAGTCCAAGCTGCAAGTGGAGCGTCAGATGGAAGAACGTCAAAAAAAGGTTGAGGAACAGCGAAGAAAGGAGGAGCAGAAAAGATTGGCTGTGGAGCAGAAGAGGAAGCAGAAACAGGAAGAAGAAAAGGTAGCTTCAACACGGTTGGAAGCAGAGTAATGGGATCTGCTCAGCAGCGCTCACTGCTGCTCAGCTGACATTTGTGACTAAAAGAATCTAATCAAATTTACATAGGAACACAGTTTACATGTTTTTCTTCATATTTTTAAAGTACCATCACAGCTCAGTTGTCCATGAATTGTAAAACGGTTATAAAAGCTACAGATTTTCTTCTGTTTTTGTTTTAGGTGTAAATGTTAGTCAGCTGTAAATGACTTGGATTTTTTCCTTCCTCAGGAGCACTACGAGGCAGTGATGAGGCGGACGTTAGAGCGTAGTCAGCAAGTCGAGCAGAGGCAGAAAAGATGGTCTTGGGGAGGACTGTCCACAGACTCAGATGGACGAACAGGTACTTTAGTTCATCCTTGATAGTTCACAGTGTATTGTGTGCTACACCACAACTGGGGTGAAATTGGCCCAGATCTGAAAGCAGTTTGTTGCGGGGGGGGGTTGTTTCTTTCTTCTTTTTCCAGCAGCTAATGCAAACAACAGATAAAACGACTTGAGTGGTAGGCAGTTATTTTACCCAAATCACAGCATTCTTGCCTGTTGTCTGGTCAAAGCTCTCTCAGACGGGTTTAAGGTTGGCTTTAAGATCGTCTAGTGTCATTTTACTGTGTCCACCAGAAAATCAAACCAGTCCGGTGTATGTTGTAATCTGAACAGTAGGTGTCAAGCAAAGGCTATCAACCAGTTCTAACCTTCATCTCTTTCACTTACTTGAAGGATATGTCATGATGTCATATGTTTATCACTCTTTCCTGAGAGCTGTCTTTTCCCACAGGAGATTCTGACGCCAGTGCCTCATCTCCAGTAACTATAGTTATCTCCTCTCCCTCACCAGAAAAGCCACCAAGGAGTCATCAAGGTTTTGTTTGTTAATATTTCGTTCACTGGTGTAGCAGCACAGCATGGGCAGGCACTGGCTCTCCAAATGCACTGGCAATGCTTCCTCCCAACACCTCTGTTTCCACCAACCTCATGCAGTCATCCCCAGTCTGCATTCTAACTGGCCTTTTTTAACTGGTCACTTTTTTCCCACTTATAGGGTTGAGCAAAATAATTTAATTGATATTGTAACTAATCAGCACATTTTTATATACCCAATAAAAATTTTTTTTGCAAAGGCAGTCAAACCTACCCTTAATGCTCTGAAGCTGCCTTAAATAACTGACACGTGGACACACACATCTCATAATCATAAGAACTAGAAAAGCTATATAAAAAAAAAAAAAACAAACAAAAAAAAAAAAAAAAAAAAAAAAAAAAAAAAAAAAAAAAAACAAAAAAAAAAAAAAAAAAATTAAAAAACCCAGTAAGGATATAAATGCGTATTGTTTTTAATATTTAAGGATTTTAAATGCAACAGCCTTATTATTCCTGAATTCTGGCTGTAATTGCTCATTCCTACTGTTGTGCATTTCCAGATCACATAGGTGACTTTGCATCAGTTCCTCTTTGAATGGTATTCCAGGAAAGCAGTATTGTATCTGGCACAGACAATATAATGTGTATGCTCTGCTCTTGGAGGGATTCAACATAAACATTTTTTGTTTACTAACTAACAGCAATGCCTGATTCTGAAAACACAATGGCTGTGTTTTGATATTTATGCTTATGGCATGTACTGTTGTTTATTCAGTGTTTTGCTGAATGCCCATTATGTTAGTAGCATGCTAGATCAGTTAAGTTAACAGGAAAATTCATCACTTAAGACAGTATAGTTTGTGTCCTTTTATTTCAGGTGTATTAACTTAAAGCCCTTATAGCCTGTTGGAGCTATTGAAATATAGCAGATTGTTTTACTCCCTTTTGTAAACCCCAATTCCCTCCCTTTTGGCTAGCCTCCAGTTTAAAATCCCGCCTCCCTTGTCTGTCTTTCCTCCTCCCTCTTAGTGGACAAGCGCTCCACATCCACCACGAACCTGAAACAGCCGCCTGAGGCTGGCATCAGCAAACGCCTATCCTCCTCCTCTGCCACCCTCATCAAATCACCTGACAAAAGTAAGTCTCCTCGCTTTCCTTCCTCCCTCCCTTCCTTCTTTCCCTGCTTCCATCCTACCCTCCCAGTGCATTCCAGTGCTGCAACTTAACCAACAAAAGTGGGTTGTTTTTTTTGTTTTTTTCATTTTGGTTTGGGTTGTTTTTTTTGTGTGAATATTTATGAATGAGCTTTTTCAGGTATTATACCATTTCTGATATGAAACAAAGTGAATGAACTCTGACCCCTGTCCTTTTTCATATCCAGGGTTTAGCAGACTCACTGGTGCACAGAGGGATTGGTAAAAATGCTTTAATCTATTTCTGATTCCTGATTCCAGATACTGCCCAGTTCTTCTGCATATATTCACTGCATCTCTTTGGATTCATTAATCAGTAAATAGTTTTAAGGGCTGCTGAGCACCAAATGGTGATGTTCATGAATATTCTCTTGTTATATAGAGCCGTCACTCTTCTGTCGCAATATACTTAATCCTGTTTTGATTCACATAGAATATACTAGAAGTGTGCAAAAAAAAATCATAAAACAGGTATTTGATTTCTACAGGAACTAATCAATGCAGATGGGTGAATCATCTCTTCACAGCTTCTTCAGGCTGGCAGTGCCAATTTTTTTTCCTTTTCAGCATAACTGATTTCTCTTTACTTCTCAGTTTGTTTCATAATAAATTATGCTACCACTCTATACTGAATACAATATAGAGAGTTGTGTACCAGTTACAAACTAGTCTCATTATTTCACCATTGGGTTATTTCATCATTGTCCCTCAGGTGTTAAGCCAAGGAGTTCATCTTGTAACCGGTTACCTAGCAATGGCAGTGATGCTCAGGCCAGTAAGGAAGACGACAAAAAGCTTCAGGTGGAACAGACAGGTGCAAAAGATCCCCGTCTTCATCTCGCATGATGCTTTAATAACCAAGATTGTGTTAAATACACAATTTGTCAAAATATTGCATTATTTATTAAATACTCAGCTGTGTCTTATGCATGACATGCACATTGAAAATTGGCTTATTGCTTCTTATTTTGTTGGAACACTTAAAGGGGCTAAGAGTAATATTAAAATAGTCAACTCTGATTTGGGGAGAATGAGCTAGTGTGATCAGATGGAAAAGTTGAAGCTTGTCTTTGTATCAAGGCTTCATCTTCTAATATCTTCATCAGCTGCTGTCAGCCCTAACCCGGTGACTCACATAAAGCAAAACAAAGTGCACATGACTTGTAGACTTTCTTAAGGGTTTCCTTGTTGACTCCCCCAGTGCCTGCTTGGCTATAACTCCACTCTCATGTCTCCAGGCCATTCTGTGAAGAAGAGAAGTTCCTCCCTTACGCGAGTAGGTCTGGGCAGAGCACAGACCCCTGCAAAGCCTGATAAGGGGACAACGGATGATCAAGGTGGCTAGCATGAACAATCAGCATGCATCACTCATGCATCTGTCTTTAAATAATAAGCATGTGGCTCTGATGTTACTCGCTTCGTCATTCTGAATCCTCTTGTATTTTTAAATCCTTAACAACGCTGACTGCTGCTAAGAGCTTTTAGGGATAAAAATCTCATTTATCTCTATTCAGACTCATGAAGCTCAAGATTTTTTTTTATTTTTTTATGCTGGATCTTCTTTCTGCATATGGCCTTTTTTTCATTCATATTCTTATTTGCCCAAGTCTAAAGGCTCATTTACACCCATGTCAGATGCATTTTTCTCTACACTGCCAGTTGTCTTTGATTTTCTGGGAATATTATGCTTGTTCCATGAATCCTTTAACCTTTTTGCTGTCTTGACCTAGCTGATGCTGCTCTACGTCATATTTCTCACTGGAAGTGAATCTTGTTTTAACTCCCCTTTTTATTTTTTCAAGTGTTCACTAAGGAATTGTCTGTTGTGTGCTCTGTTTCAACTAACACAGTATATTGTTTTGTTGTCACAAAGTGTTGATTGTTTTCTCCCTCCAACATGACGTCATAGGTGGATTTAAGTCGCTCGTGCTTCATTGCGGTGTGTGTCCGTGCCATCCCAACATAGCAGCCACAGAGCACACAAATGACCTAAGCAAATCACTGTACTCTGTGTTGCTATTAACAACCAGTGCTTTTATTTGTTCCTCAGCCAAACCAGTCTCTGTGTCTATGAAACTAAAAAAAAAAAGCTTGTCCTCTATTCACGTATGTTCTGTGTGTTTAATCTGAGCAGTAGCACAACACATAAGTTGTCTTCCATACTGAATCAGCATTTTAGAGTTTAAATAGCTTTTTCATAACTCTAGCCTTAATACAAACTAATAACAGAAATTATCACCTGGACATAGAGTAGGAAGGAGCAGGAAGTCATGTCGCCAGACTCAATGGGCTGCCACTAAATGGTTAACAAAAATCAAGTCTGTCAACAACACATGTCCCCTCAGTAAGGGGCTATAAAAGGAAGTGAGAATCTAGATTCTCCTTTTGAAGAGCTAACCTTTAGGTACATGTAGCAAAAACAACTTATTAAAAGCTCCAAATGCTTCTCAGGGTTACTTTTTTTTTTTTCTTTAAGTATCAGCAGCAGCCTTAATGGGGAATTTTCTTACATTTTAATGAAGTAACCACCTCAGTCCACCTCAGTGCTTTTGTAACATGCTGACGTACTCATTACTGGCTAGTTTGCTTTTAGAAGGGCTGTAGTCATCCTCTTTCTTTGCAGGAATAATTTGGCCCGTTCTTTCTACAATAGAAAACATTGCACAGCATCAGCTGTAGAACTCTAATCCACATGTTCACTGTCCTTTTGTTTATTCTTCAGTATTCATTCTTCTTTATTCTTCAGTATTATTCTTCTAATTGCTTTAAAGTTATTTCATAATTTGTTTTTCCCCTTCAGCAAACCCTAAGGAACCATTACTTTCATGAGCTTTTCATTAATCAGGTTTCAGTTACCAGGCAATCTCTTTGATCTGTCTCAGTACTTTTCCACGGTCACCTTATGTACTGTGTTTTATTGAGTAGCCTTCTTTAACTGAATATTATTGAAAGTATAAAGACAGGTTCCTTATAAACTATCTAAGACAAGAGTCATAACCTTTGGTTCTGTATGTTGATTCTCTTGTTAAATCACATGGTGAACTTTTTCTTCACTTTTATTCCCCATTCTC
This sequence comes from Tylochromis polylepis, assembly GCA_015107715.1. Lineage (NCBI taxonomy): Eukaryota > Metazoa > Chordata > Actinopteri > Cichliformes > Cichlidae > Tylochromis > Tylochromis polylepis. The sequence goes on from VVHJ01026599.1 coordinate 17,896, forward strand.
ATCCACTCTTTCCATCTTGGCCTTTACATTCTCCTGCTTTTTTTTCGGTGATCTTTTTTTTTCGGCCGTGTAGCTCGCAGGCCACTGGCCACTACTGTGGATGGAGGGGTCCTTAGTCGCCTGCTCACACCCACCCAGGCCTCACTAGCTAGGAGCAAGAGTGCTGCTGCCCTGTCCGCTGAAGGAACAGATGCTCCAGGTAACCTCCGCTTAGGAGACCCTGATAGAGAGGAAAGTTGGCCAGGCACAGACCTGGTTACCCTCTCGTTTCATCAGTAAAAAGTCAACCTAGTTATTCACATTATCAGTTAACTAGATAATTTCATTCCGGATGCACTTTTGGAATGTTTTCAAAATGATTGGTGGCTTCACAGAGTTTTGACTGCAGTTGTAGTGATCAAATGTTAATGTGTGTGCAGTAATTAATTGCAACAAATTGCATGAGAAAGTGTCTTTAAGGTTCTAATAAATAACTGACACACTCACGCACATGTTTAGTTTAGATGCATTTCCAAATCTGACACAATCAGTTGTTTTGTGCTGAGCTGAGCTGTGCAGGGCAGTCTTGGTCAGGAGCATTTCTCTGCCTCTGAGTAGCTTCAGGGTCCAGACTAGGAGATTTACTCTAAGCTGCTTACCTATTGGTTCTTGTTACATGAGAATAGGTCTGTTGTGCTATTCCATGAGTTCTCATACATCTCACTATTGTGGATGGTTTAAACCATCCTGTGTGGGTTTTTATGTCGCCCTCGATGACTGACATGCCTTAGATTTAATGTGAATAGTTTTTCCTGTGGTGGTAATGATCTATTGCTCAATAGAGGTTGACAGCCTGCAATGAATAACACACACCCACAGTAATGAATACTGCTTTTTCCCTTGTTGACTGTGTGTTTTTATAGGTAGGAAGGGGAGCGTACTGTAAAGCACTTCAAAGCTGCAGCTGTATTTCTAGTGTTGGTTTTAGGTTGTGACGTTTATTGAGTGGCCATTACAAACCTGTTAGAAGGTATAGATCCTCTGCTAAGTATAGCCCCAGTAGAAACATGACTCATCTACATTAGCAGCAGCAGCAGCTCATGACAGGGTAGGTTTCATAGTCATTGCTGCTACGCAGTATAAACTCTGAATGAATTCAGTAAACAGGCTGTGGTAGGGAGAGTTCTCTGGGTCTTGGGATTATGATGGTTAATCCCTCAATCTGACACAGCAAGCTAGTGCACAGCACCATTTCCTCTTCTAACTAACTGCAGGCTAGACTTAACCTAATTGCTAAAGACAGTGTGTTAGAGCCTTTGCCATTACAGTTTTATAGTTATTTCTTAGTGCTGTCCTGAAACTTGAAAGGTCACTCTCTCTGAGTAGGAACAGTTACAGCATGATGAAAGAAAGGCATATTACTCATCATTCATACTCTAGTTACTTTACCCGAATACAGCCAGCAGTGCTATTTACATTCACTATGTGTTTAGTGTACTAATAAATCTGTGATTTTTGTGTGTGTGCAGTGTGTGTTCTACTTTGGTGGTGGTAGGTTTTACATAATGTGTGTTGTGTTGTGCTGTGCTGTGCTATGGTGCCTGGTGTTTAGATTTGTTCATGTTGTATCCAGAAGCTGCAGGGTGTTTGGGTTTTTCACCACATTGTTGCTCCCTGCTTGTCATGTGTCTCCAGTAATTTCCAGCCCATCCGGAGCTTCAGAAATTAAGCTATTCCCTGCGCAATGAGCTATATCTAACAAGTCGCTGTTTTGTTTTTTGTGCTCTTTCTCCTTAAAAAAACCCTTCATTTCTTCCATCCATCATTCTCCCTTCCTCATTCGCTCTTTCCCCAACCGTACCTCTGTATTCCCCCTCTTTTCTTAATCATTCACTCCTTTTGCTTTTTGCTGCTTTGCTGCCCAATTTGGTCGCTTATCACTCCTCCCATTGGTTGTGCTCCCATGGTCCTGCGATGTGTCCTTTACCAGAGTGTCACCTGTGTCCTCGCTCAGCCTCTGCCAGCCCATTGCATCCAACGCGTGGTCCAGTGCGCAGCCGCAGCAGTGACCGACAAAAGAGCAGCATGACCACATCTGTGTCAGCCGATGGAGCCCTGGACCCTTCGATGGTGAGAACACCTTTGTTTTAATAACTGAGCTTAGCTTTTAACGGTTATCTCAATTTTAAAAATGTTCTCAAGTCGAAAAACTGAAAAAATAATATTCGATTTGTTTAGTATCACTTTGCATTTGCTGATGGAGTAACCTGGATGTAGAGCTTTAGATGGCATCTCCTAATCCGTATCCAAATTTCAGAGTGATCATAAACACATTTAGGTTACATGCATGGTTATGACTGTTAGAACGACAGAGTATGCCATTCTGCTCATGGAAGATGTGTTTGGGGAAAAAAAAAAATAATGCAATTTTGATTATATTATATAATTTTTAAAAAAGTGTTTTAAACCAACCCATGTGTAGCAAAGCTTTGGTTTTATTTCTGTGGGAAAGTTGTTGAATTTTATTTGGGAATCATGGACAGAAAAAATTTCAGTAGCTTACATTTTTTGGTAGCACTGGAAGGGAGGGAGCGCAGCAAGTAGTGCTATCTGCATTCACAGTGTGTTTAGTGTACTAATAAATCTGTGTGATATTTGTGTGTGTGCAGCGTCAGTGTTTGTGCTACTTTGGTGTGGTGGTAGGTTTTATGTAGTCTGTGCTGTGCTTGGTGTTCAGATTTGTTCATGTTGTATCAGAAACCAGAACGGAGCTGGCAGAAAATGAAAACTTTCCTACATTAAAATTTGTGAGACAAACACAGTGGTATGAAAGAAAAATATTTGCCCCCTTTGTGATTTATTAGTGTTTTGGTCATTTGGTTTTTTGAATCATGAACATTGAGGCAAGTGAGGGCTGCAGTTCTTTTGATGTTGTTCAGAGTTCTTCTGTGACTTCTTGAATGAGTCGTCAGTGTACTTAAAAGGCCTTAGAAATGACTTTGCAACCCTTTCCAGACTGATAGTTGTTAATAACTTTGTTTCTCAGCTGTTTCTTTAGATCGTGGCACTGTGTGCTGCTTTTTGAAATCTATTAGCCCACTTCATTTTGTTAGACAGTTTCTATTTAAGTGATTTCTTGGTTCAGCAGCTCTGACTTAATCATGCCCGGGTGTAGCTAGTGAAAATAAACTCAGGTTTCCAAAAATGTGGTTAATTACAGTAAACTCATCATTTAAAGGAGGGTGGGTTACTTTTTCCCACATAGAGCCAGTTAGGTTTGATCTCTGTCTAATATTATAATTTGTTTGGTGTGAAACATTTAAGTAAGACAAATATGCAAAAAAACCAAGAAATCAGGAAGGAGCACATACTTTTTCATGTCACTGTATATGCATATATCCTGCTACATTTGCCTGTCAAAGTACTTCTGCACGATGCTAACCATAGGGAAATGTTACCCATGCAGCTGCTCTTTGAACTTTGCTGGTCACTCATTTAAACATGGGCAGAATTTCATACTGCTGATACTTGAGGGTCATATCTGTATGGTCTCACTTGGTGGTCTGCTGTGCCTGGTTCTCTCTCAACCTGCCTTTCTTCCTCCTTCGCTGTGGTTGTGAAGGGCTTCATTGTCATAGCATGAAACAAAGGGATTCACAGTGGCCCGATTATGGACAAATCAGGCCATGCAAAGCAGACCCCACCCAAACTGTGGGACCTAATGTCAAAAGCCTCTGACTTTTCTCACCATCACATTATCATCTCTCCTCAATATGTACAGACTGGATAATGTGGATAATTGGAATTCAAAGACTTATATTTGTATCACATCCCAATACAAGCCAGTAATTGTTTTAAAATTAATTTTCAAGATCTGCAGCAAAAATAATCTACAAAGATTTGTAGCTAGAATGTATTCCTGATTTTTGCCAATGAAAGGATACGGTGAGGAGTTTGTTACAAAGTAAAAGCTTTTTTTTGGAATCAATTAAATTAAACAATAAAGTACTTTGTTTTTAAATACCTCTATTTTTCTAAAATTGCGGATGCTTTCATTTCATTGTGTAACATTTAGCAATCTTAGATGACAAAAGTTAGTTGTTTGGTCCAAGTGCTCACATCTTGTCCACATATCCACATATAGGACCATAAGGGTTTTTTGTATATATTTGTATAGTTCTATGAATATTTTATAATACATAAAGGATTTTGTGGGAATTGGTTTTACGTTCTTGAAAAAATCCTATTTGAGAGTGGCTTTATTAATACTTTCTCCACTTGGGTCCTTTTTGTGTGAAATTACAGAAAGATAAGAAGTTAACATCACCTGTGGGGCAACGTCCTGCCTCCCCATCCACCCCAGGACGCCACCGTTCGCCATCGCCTGCCCCCAGTCCAGGTCCAAAGAGGACTCCTTCACCTTCAGCACCCAAGTAAGACTCCTACACAGGATTTGTTATTAAACACATGCATTTTCATTTGGTTATAAGTCAATAAATAAAACGGCACGCACAATTTCTTCTGCAGGCAAAGCCCTAAAATGCGCCCACCCTCACCAGGCGCAATGAAACAACGCCCACCATCTCCTCAGCCTACATCAACCAAACCCCCACCCATCCAGAAGCCTCTTGCTCCAGCAGGACCGCCAGCCTTACGAAAGAGGAACTCCAAGTCCAAAGATCTATGTCCTGTTCAAGCTGTGGCTCAACAGTCCTCTGATTCCAGCAAGACCAAAGACAAAGATGGTGAGCAATTAACAGAGAAAGATCTCTTTATGTATCATGACTTAACAGCTATTGTCACCTGACAGTCAGTTGTACTATTTGCAAAGACTGTTCATTATCCTGCAAACCAGGATGTTTGTTCACTGTATTCAGACATGCATTTTATTTCAGCCAGTAACGCAGGACAAGATGATATCTTAGTGACATAGGACTTAGTTTGGTTTACAAAGTTAAAGTGTTTTCTGCTAATGTACTGCAGCACGTCTAGTTCCAGGTCATTACCTCCAGGTCATAATGACATATCCTTTAATCTTTTCTTTTTTTTTTTTGAAAGTATCCTTCTGCAAAAGTACTGTTTGTCCTACACGTAGTCATTGGCCCATGCTTCATTTACTGCATTCAAAAGAAACTGCAAACAAAATTTGTGCTTTAAGCACAAGAGAATCACAATCACTGAACATGGTTTTATGACATGTCATTTCATTTTAGTAGACATGCCATTATTGGGATTGTGTTTATATATTGCAATAAATCTCGGTGAAGCAGAAAAGGTAGGGTTTCCCACCTGGAGTCGCATGCTTTTAGAAATTTGGATTTGCTGTTTCTTCTGCCACCTCCTGGAGAGGGTCATCATCTGCAAAGAAAAATGGTTTTCATATGGATTTACATGCAAGCAGATATCCACTGTGTGTTAGAAAGCTCTAAAAGCACGGTCCAGTTTAGGTTGCACATTTATTTTTAGGAGTGTATGGAGGGCGTTTATCCTGCCTGTGTCTGCTGAGGCTCCAGTCCCCAATGGCTGTAAGTTTTATGAGCAGTTACGAGAATGGGAGGATGGATTTATTCAACAGTCCAGCTGATAGATTTGTCACATTGCTTACTATGGCTTCATACACCCAAAACATAAATGGATAAATGTCTTGATGTGTTAACCTTTGTTGTCTAACCTCATGTATGAATTCCTGAGGAGAGTAATTCACTCAAAGTAAAGGGATACTCTGGGATTCAAGTTAAACTTTATTGAGACACTTTTTTCCCTGTTCTGCTTCTGTCTTTTATGTGATGACAAATTATTTGGTCGAATCATGCTGCTTTGTGAGCCACTGGTTTTCAGGACTGTTTGGAAGTCACAATAGAAGTAGCAGTGCGAATCCTTGCTGGGAGAGTATTCAAGAGTGTAGGTCCAGCCCTCAAAAGGCATGCAGTATGAGTCAGGGGTATGATGATGGACATGGTCTGATACTTAAGGGACCTAACGAGGGGATGGTACTTGTCCATGTGCTAATGAAGGTGGGTGAGGGTAGGGATGACGTGCTGCCAAAGCTTGATTTGAGAAGAAGGGTGAAAGTTGAGGTAAATCAGGCCCGTACTGCATTGACAAACTGGCTGACAGAAAGTCCTCAACCTCCGCTTTTGTCTTTTCCACCTGTCAGACTCAAAGGCTACGACAGGCACCAACTCAGCTGCTGAGGCTGCCAAGATCCTGGCAGAAAACCGCAGACTGATGCGAGAGCAGAAAGAGAGGGAGGAGAAGCTTAGGTTACAGAAGGAGGAAGAGGAGAGGTAAGGTTATTGGAACTGTATTCTTGTTTGTTTCATAAATTATCTAATGCCATTTTTTTGTTTTTATTTTTGTGTATTGGGTGTCTCTATATGACAGAGAAACCTCAGATATGATGACAGCGAAATACCATTGAGAACAAAGTTGTTTAATAACAACAATAGTTTGGAGCTGCTTGTATTTTACAGGCAGATGTGCGATTTGCATTTTTTTAGCTAATAAGACAGGCTAAAGATATTCATACTTGCGATGAATACAAATTATTTTCATTTGTCAGTATACATTAAATCAAGAGCTGCCGTTTTTGATTATCTTAGGTTGAGAAAAGAAGAAGAGGCACGTTTAGCAGAAGAGGCTCGATTGAAACGTCTGGAGGAGGAGAAGAAGCTTGCAGAGGAGAGAAAACTTAGGGAAGAGGAAGAGGCTCGCCTAGCAGAGGAGGAACGGATTAGGCTGGCAGAGGAGGAAGAGCAAAGGCAGGCTGAGCTCCAAAGGGAACGTGAGGAGGCTGAGGCCAAAGCCCAGGAGGAGGCAGAAAGAGTTCGTCAGGAGAGAGACCGCATTATGCAGCAGAACCAACAGGAACGTATGGAGAGGAAGAAGGTATGATGGGTGCATCAACTTTTTTTGTTTGTTTGTTTTGGGCCTTGATTCATCTACATGTCATTAAATAATTTTGTTTTGGGCTGTTTTGACAAGAAATTACATCAAGAGTCAGTTTTTTTTTTTTTTAACCATCATTCCCTCTCCTTTACTTAAGAATCCAGATCACTGTGGAAAAGTAATTACTTTAAATTAATTTCTAACCTAACCCCCTTTTAAAAATAATATAAATTGTTCTTTTCTCTTTCTATTACAGAGAATTGAAGAAATAATGAAGAGAACTAGAAAAGGGGACCAAAATGATTTAAAGGTGAGCTCACATTCAGTCAACACATTTGGTCGTGTTTGTGATTGTGGGAAAATTCTTTGACAATCAAGGTCGGGTAACATTTGTCTCCTGTGTAGAGAGATGACGATAAATGCACACAAGAGAATGAAGATGAGGAAATGGACCAGATAAACTGTGAAACTAAAAGTAAGTGTTCTCCAGTCTTTTTCAGCTAAGAATCTAAATGTGCTGAGAATCCCGTGTCTTTGCAACTTTTATTATTTGTCTGTAACTGAGAATCTCTCTTCTTACTTTAAATGTATTTACATATTTCTTGTGTAAAACTACATACATTTCTGTGTGACTTGTGACATGTCTAATCTGTCTTTCCATTATCACTGTAGCACATACAGTTACAGAGACTGACAAAGACGAGAGCTGTCTGTCTTCCGGTGATCCTCCAACAGAGCGCGAAGAGCCCCTGGGCCACACGAATGAGAAATTGGAGATGGACAACAAGGAGAATAACAATGGCACAAGCACAGATGAGACTCAGGCAGGAAGGTACAACTGTAGAGAAACCAATGAAATCCAAAATTACTTGAGTTATGTTTAGTCATTTAAAACTGCCTCAAATAGTTGGCACTTTTTTTTTTTTTTGTAATTCAAAACACTCACCAGTTCTTTGCATATCTTCTCCCATGATGTTTTGTTTGTGCAAACTACCACTGCTACTAACAACCAGACATTTTAAGACTGTTTTTAAAGAAATGTATAGATTTGAGCAGTCCCCTCAACTTGCAGGGTGGAGTTATGATTAAGTAGATGCATATCTCCAGAGATTTTCTATGATTTCAACGGCTTTCTTCCTCACAACATACCTCAGTATTACAAGTTTGCTAACTTGTCAGAGGTGGAACAGGATTTTCTCATATTAGCAGTAGATTATTGTTTTGGTATGTTAGTGAAGCCAGAGACTCCCATCTCATATTTTACAGTTTGGCTTCTAACATCTTAGAGAGAAATACATAAAATACATTACATTTCTGATTTTTTTTTTTCTTCAGAATCCGGTTTTAGTACAAATGTATTTTAATAGAAATACAAACACCTATAATAAATATCTCTTACTCTCCCTTTGTTCCCCTTCTTCAGTCCAGTACCCGAGGGCCGCCTTGTTGAGGGTTCTGAGTTCCTGAATGAGCACGACTCCACCAAGGTGGAGTTGGTCTCCACAGTCAATGGAAAATCCAACCAATGGAGCTTTGAGGAGCTCATTGACCTCAACGTCCACTCCAAGCCTCGACCCCTCCTTGAGGCGGAGGACTGTAACCAAGTCTTGATCAACTGTGACGGGAGCTCAGATGGAACCAGGGTAGCCTTCGAAGACAGTGAAACCCCCATCAGCACGCTGCACTCCTCCAGTCAACCCATAGAAGCCCTGCCAGGTGAGCTGTCAGCTGCTGATTACTCCGATGCTGCCGTTGTCTAACTTAACAACCGACAATAACTCTCATGTTTTATGTCCCTCTAGAGATTTGACGTCTGCGGCGTCACTGAGAAGCCTCTTACTGTTGCGCTCCTAAAGTTCCTGTCCAGTTGAGCTCCTTAAAAATTCTGTCAATTCCAAGCAGCTTTCTCCCCTTTCTCCTCCTTCTCCAGAGGGAGGAGCACAAGGTGAAGTGGAAAGACCACCCAAGTGCTACGTTTGCACCCTACATGATGAGGAAACCTATGTATTGAAAGTATATATTAATAATGTTGTGCTTCAGGGAAATGCTGTCTATTCCTTCCGCATGCTTACCCTGGGTCTTTTTCCTCTTCCTCTTGTTCTTAGTTCTCCAGATTTTTTTTTTCTCGATTTTGTGTCCAGTTTTGATGATATTTTTTTTTTTTTTTTTAAATTAAAGTGTTTGCTTTTTTCAGGGGTGCGTTGTTATAATTTATTAATTTTGGCTTCTTTGTTATTGTAATTATTGTTATCAAATGTTTAGTCTTTTTTTTTTCTTCTTGTGAGAATATTCCAGGACACATGCACAATAGATTTTGTGAATTATTGTTAATTAATGGAAGAAATTGTTATACATTCTGTTTTGTTGGGGTTTGGTGGAGGTGGCATCACAGGTTCTCCATGTGACTGATCTAAATTTACTTGACCGTCTACTTTTTGCAGCAACCTGCAACATGGCCTTATAATTTTTTTTCCCTACTTTCTAATTTTTAAAACAATTTTTTTTTTTTTTTTCATGCATGCACAGTTTAGCAATCTCTGCTAACACTCGGGAATGGCCTCTGTGTTCATACATTACTTGACTGGGCTTTTGTCATTTCATCCCCATTTTTCTTGAAGGGTTTTATCGACTCCTTTGATTTTTTTTTCCTTCCTTCTTTGGCCACTAGAGGGCTTCAGCAGCACAGCAGTTGCATTTGAAGGTGAACCACAAGTTCAGTAAAAATTTTTGCACTTTGTTGTTTGAAGCTCACGGTTGGTTTAGGTTTTTCCTTTTTTCTTTTTTTTTTCCCTTTGCATTTGTATATAGAATACAAGTTTACTAACATTGTACTTTACAAGAGTCTTGGCTGGGTCTGGTTTTAGTGTCATTTGTGGCGACTCCTCCAACTGTTTGAATAACCATACCTGTAACAGACTGTCATAACACAGAGGTGAAATCCAATAGTGTATTTTTAGCTGCTTCTGAGCTTCTTGACATGGCGTTTGTTACTAAGCTGAACTTGTGCTGAAACTAGGAATCAGGCTTTCAGTGATCTGGTTTTAACTTGAGCTTTAGTTCCTGCTTTGATTCATTCTTCTGTATGGTTCATCATCAGTTCCACTTCTTTCCAACTAACCACCATCTAAATATCCTGTCAAACTAGCTGCTACATATGACAAAATGCATTTCAATTATTTTTGTAGTATATGATTTTGGCTGTTTGTTTATATATGAAAATGCATTTCTACATATATTTAAGTGTTATTGTATTGTGTATATAATCAGTATTAGGCAAATGAAGCCATGTTTAGGATGGAGTGGCTCAGGTTGTAGACAGTTGAAGAGGTTTCAGTTTGACTGGTGCCGTGTGACGGGGTGGTCTGGTTCGGTGTGGACTACCTGGGAACCCTTATGTCCCCTTTCACTAGAAAACTGGGTGGTGATCTACTTTGTTTCCTAAGTTTCAGCTCTATATCCGCAAGCTCTAATTCTGAATTTTGCCTCAAAAAGACTAAACCGGTTGAGATTTGGATGGCAGAGCCTTTTTTGTCCTTACAAACATATCTAAACCCATGATATGAGTCATAGATGTGCCTCACAGTGCTTTTAATGTCATGCAAAAGGATGTAGGGGTGTTGATTGGTTGTTGCAGGTGCGTCTGCTCAGGATTCAACTGTTCTACTGTAGAAGAAGGAGGGCACTTCCACCTGACAAAACCTGACGTGGGTCAGGCTGGTTTTCTGGTTCTTTGTTATTCATGAAATTTTGAGTTTCCTTATGCTTGAATAGTCCAAGCACGAGGTTTGAGACCTTGAACTTTTTGCCTTTTTCTCTGCTGGCTTACTAAACTCTCTCTGTACATATAAAGACTCTTGAGCTTTTTAGCTTTTCAGCTTTGATTAATAAGCTCAAAGGATGTAACAGACTCCATAAACCGTCCTGCAATATTTACCACGTCTCTGAGCTTACGCGCTTTTAGCCGTCTTACGTTATTCTTCTAGGAAACATGAGACTCTTTGCACTGTGTCACAAGTGACGTGCTTTGTTTAAAGAAGGGTATCTGAGGACTTTACAGACTCCTGGGGGAACTATGTAAAATTTCATAAACGAAAAAGTCATTTATGTGGTTCTGTGACTTATTCCCACCCAGATGTTTAAGTCTCATTCATAACCTGAGCCTCAGATCTTTCATACTCCACTTTTGCTTTCCCGAATAATGCCTGTCTAGGGAGCAGTTGTAGTTGCTGCTTGAACACATACAGTGTCTGCATGTTACAGGGCATGGATGCAGAGCTCACAGCACTTAGTCCTCAACATCATCTATAATGTTAGGTTAGAACGGTGCCTTAGATTAAGATTTAGTGGGGTTTTTTGTTGTTGGGTTTTTTTTTTTTGTTTTTTTTTTATTGTTTCACAGTCAACTAAGAAAGCTTCTCCTTACCTCGGCCTCGACAATCATTCTACTCAACAAGGGCAACTTTGTGAATATGAATATTTCTCTAGACATTTTACTAACAATGCCCTGTCCACAAATTACATTTGTATTGTAAATATATCTAAAGTTTACTGAGATACTGACTGTTAAAACAATAAAGCCTTGCAAAAATATTATTTTTCCATTTCTTTAATTTTTTGCTGTGAAGAGGGGGGAAAAAAAGAGGGCTTCATATCAGTTTGTTGTTTTTATTCATGTTTTGCATTTAACATCACTCATTAAGAATACATGAGCAGTTTATATTTCAGCATTAATCTAAACAGTTTTGAAATTCTCATTATCTATTCATGCATTCAGAGATGTAACAGATTATTAATCAAAGCTGGTATATATTAGCAGCAGGAAGCATGTTAAAAGCATTTTTTTCCCCAAAAAGATTCCAGTAAGCCACTGAAAAGACTTCTGTCTCAATAGGCTCTACAAAATCCTGTATTAGATGTATAGTGCACATCACAATCCCACAAAGAAAATACGTCACGTTAGTATCCAATCCCTGACTCTGAAACAAGCTGCAATTATGTTTATATAGATAAATGAAAGTTAATTGACATAGCCTGTAGTTTAGCAACCTTGCAATGAGAAGTTCCATCAAAACTGACAGTTTAATGCCATTTCAGAATTACTTTTATTTATTTTTGTCAAAAAGTCAGTTTAGGTGTTAACTTCACATCAATAAATTCTCCGATGCACAACAGTTTGCACGGTTTACAGCTTCTTTGCACAGTCGGGGCAATAAATGTGCTCTCCGTTGATGACAAAGCGCTTATTGGCCAAGGAGAGGGAGCACTTCTTGCAGTTGAAGCAGTACTCATGCCAGGAGAGTCCCTCATAGTTGACCACATTGGTGCCATGGCCAAACCCTGCACAGAAACACATGAGTTTTAAAAAAAGGATGTTATATTTGAAATTAAAGTTCTTTTTGAAGGTTTTGTGTGTGTGGACACTACTGTACAATTCTCAGTGTTTAGCATAAAGGCCAAAACGTATAATACATGCTCTTACCCTTTGAGACCAAAACACACACATTAAATTTAAAAGGGGAAATTACATAGGGAGGGAAAATCTCTCTTTCATTGGCACTAATCTCCATTTAAATCCAAGTGCTTATTCATTTATTAGGCATATATTATACTTGCCAGAAGACAAATTTTAATATTTTTGCTTGTCTAGCTGACCTGCTGTGTGCTGCCTGAACAAATTGAAGTTGTGCTGAAAGTTAATTGGAAGTAATTAAATGGTTGTCTGCCAGAGATTAAAACAAAGTGTTGCCAGATGGTATGCCCTTTTTTCGCTCTCAGATTCACAAATGTCTAAATACACTCAACAAAAATATAAACGCAACACCTTTGTTTCTGCTCCGATTTTCCATGAGATGGACTTAAAGACCTAAAATTCATTCCAGATACACAATATTACCATTTCTCTCTAAATGTGTGATAGTGAGCACTTCTGCTTTGCTGAGATAATCCATCCCACCTCACAGGTGTGCCACATCATGATGCTGATCTGACATCATGAGTAGTGCACCGGTGTACCTTATACTGCCCACAATAAAAGGCCACCCTGGAATGTGCAGTTTTTTGCTTTATTGGGGGTCTGGGGACTCAGAACCGGTCAGTATCTGGTGTGACCACCATTTGCCTCATGCAGTGCAACACATCTTCTTCGCATAGAGTTTATCAGATTGTCAATTGTGGCCTGTGGAATGTTGGTCCACTCCTCTTCAATGGCTGTGCGAAGTTGTTGGATATTAGTGGGAAGTGGTACACGCTGTCGTATACGCCGGTCAAGCACATCCCAAACATGCTCAACCGGTGACATGTCCGGTGA